>JAQQZR010000003.1:14317353-14343600 GCA_030068235.1 Notoglanidium macrostoma | reverse complement strand
CTCTCTCACTCACACACACACACACACACACACACACACACACACACACACACACACACACACACACACACACACAGCGTACGTGATGAAACTGTTCTCTCTGAAAACATCAAGAAGAGCACCAACAGCATCTTCCTACAATACAAGTAACGTGCAACACCTTATGCTCATTTTTAATGACCAAGATTGCAGATACAGCCCTGTGCATTCAGGTCGGCCACCCTCATGCTCTCTATTTAAGATAATATTTGAACTCCATAATACCTTAAAAACAAAACTTTGCATGATGAGTTCATTGCTAGTAGCAGCAAAAAAAAACCTGCAGCAAACATGAAAGGAGCTAAACAAAATGCTATATGACTCATTTGGGATCAGTATCAGAATTGTTATGAATGAGTCCCCCAAAAACCTTGTACTTTTATTCAGGGTGAAAAAATGGCATCTATAGAAATCCATTAAGAGAGTGAATCTTTGTCTGACGCAGCAATAGTACATACAGTAGTAAACAGTGGGTTGCGTCAGTCCTGGCCAGTGTTAATTTTGTCAACGAAAATTTTGACCATAGGTATTTGTTGATGACCTTTCGTTTCATGAGTAAATTGTAACGACAGCGAAAAATGATCATTTATCAATCAAAAAATTGTTCATTATGCCCTGGCGAATAAAGACAAGATGAAATAGCTGGCTTTGTTCAGGCGGACAACCTAGCTTACTTCTCAAGGGAATTTTTACAGCCAGGAGAAATATCCTTCAGCAAGATCCATTACAATATGTCACCTTCCCCATTTCATGTTCCTGACTGTAGTTAGGAAGCGAGGGAATCCAGCTCACTAGGGATGGTAACAGCTTTCACAATTCTCCTGCAGGTATCTGAGTCAGGACTCACACGGTGTTGGTCTGAACGAAGTAACATCTTTATATGAAAATAACGCTCATCACCATCACAGTGTACAAAATGCTGTCTTCCCTCGATAACTACCATACAGTAACATGGCTTAAACTCCACATAACTTCCACATAGGAACAACACCACCAGCAGCACCACCCGACAAAACTGTCTGTGAAAATTATGACTACAGTATTGACTAAAATTTTCCACTGACAAAATCTTGACTAAAACAAAATAAAATAAAAAAAAAACTAAACTGTGACTAAAACATAACTACAATTTTCAGTAAATGACTAAGACTAAAACTAAATTAGAAATACTTGTCAAAATACACTGGTGCTTGCTGACTGTAGTTCCTCCCGATAGTGTTGTGGCTTTGTTACAGTGAATCTACTTGTTTTGAAACTCAAACTTAACAATATATCAAATTAACTGCCAGTAAAATTAAAATGCCAGTAAAATTATTTTAAGTGAATAAATGAAGTTCATTTTAAATGCATAAAAAAAAAACTAAGAGGTTAGATAGTGGGGCACAAAGGAGAAACACTTTGAGCCATTGAACTTTATTATCTGAGGCTGATGAATTGCACCCATCAGCCGTAACGTTAAAACCCTTGCCAATATTTCCTTTTTCCAACACATCAGTTTCAAGGACTGACTGATCACTTGATGCTTTATATACCCCACCCGTTTGACAGGTGCCATTATAACGAGATAATCAATGTTATTCACTTCACCTGTCAGTGGTTTTAATGTGATGGCTGATCGGTGTATATCTTCAGTGAGCCGTTTGAGGAATTTGCTTTCAAGAAATGATTTAAGGTTGCTTTCGGTACACACCAGTGCATTACTAGTTGTGCAACAGCATGCTTCATTTTTAATCAAGGAAACTAATGCTCATATTCACAACAGTATAAATGAAACATGAGGGATGGGCACATCTAAAATTGGGCCAACTGTAATTATAACCAATCTCGATTAAAAACACTGCTGTAGGGCAATGAACAAACAACGCAGTTTGCTTTGCCAATACAGTGACAAAATTCAGCATTACCCAACAAAACAGGGCTGTTAAACCGATCAACATTTTAGTAAGATCCGTTTAAGTAAATGTGACCCGTTACGTATTAATTACTATAATATGAATGTGCCTGCCTCCACCTGTCTGTGGATTTCCAGCTTCCAGAGAGACAGGAAGCAGCAGGTGAGGCTGGGCAAAGTCACGCTCTTCTGCAATGTTCTTCTCCATCTACACAAATGGCTGCTTCTCGATTGACCCCTCTATCAATGAGACTGCATACAGGGGGGTGGGGTGGGGTGGGGGGTTTGTAAACCAACTTACCCAATAATGCAGTCACAACACCCAGTTCTACAGAGCTGTTATTGAGTTTGTCCTGTCTTGAAAAACTACACAGGACACGTAGTCCAGACCACAGAGAAGATCAATCCCACAGACATGCCCACCCTTCACGACTTGTACTCTGCTCGAGTCAGTAACCGAGCAGCTAAAATGATCACAGATCCCTCGTATCTTCTGGGAGGTGCTACAAATATCTGTGTCTAAACAACCAGACACAAGAACATTTCCAGAGGCCATCAGACTCTTGAACAGTAATAGATAATGCACATTTCTTAACATACAGGACAATATCAGTGATGATCTGATGATCATTGCACAGTATGCATCTTTTTCACAAAGGTTTACCACAGTTACACAGCTTGTATAATAATAATAATAATAATAATAATAATGTTAAAATATCATTAGCAATCAATTATTATTTATCTACTTGCTGCTACAATACTTTGCTGTTTTTGGGAATTCTGTGTGTGTGTGTGTGTGTGTGTGCGTGTGCGTGTGTGTGTGTGTGTGCGTGTGTGTGGCATACTCGGCAAATGAAACCAATATACTGATTTTGATTTTGTTCATCTTTGTTATACTTCCATTCTTCCATAATATACTCTGGCTCCAGTTAGACTTTAATTCCTTTGAGATATTTGGGTTTATATGTGTTGCATAATTCTGAGGTTTGGAAGCATGGCAACTTGTGAGAGCAGTGTAACAAGCCTATGGACAAACCTAAAGTGTCCTCAGCTGCCTGATGTCAGTAAAGAACCGCTCATGACATTTGGTAGCCTTGCACTGCAAGTTTTTCCAAATTATGGACTACAGCCCAAAACCACATGATCAGTTATCAGGATGTCCCTTTGGCAACTGGAGATATGAGAGGTAAATTAAAAACCTTCCAAAGCTACCCAGATCAAGAGTGATCCAAACAAGGAAATACAATTAAAAAAATACAAAGGATAGGAGAGAAATTTAGAAAACCATGGGCCAACACTGTAGTCGATGCAGACAACAAGACTTCATAAATATAAATCACCAAACCAGACAAACCAATCAATGAAAAATAGATAATGGCAAAGATTATGGCAATATAAAGGAAACTGTAACTATATTACCATCAGCATTACTTTTAACATAGCAACCATGGGCTGCTGAAAGTTATTTGAGAGTATAAAATAGCTTGACCTGGTTTGGGGTGAGTGTGTTATGATTTATACATGCATTATTGCACCATGCTGTCCTTCATAACACAATCACCAATTACCATTACATATGATGCAAGGCTAAGGACACCAATTTGCAATTTTTATCCAACCACACAGAATATCAAATTTAGATTTGAATGCTTTTAAACCAAGTTGGAAAATGTTCCACAGGAACAATCCTGCATAATCCGTTAAGAGAAGACAAATTGCTAAAAGCAGAACAGCATCTTTTTAGCGATAAGCATCCAGGCCTGAGGTTTATTACGGAGTTTTACTCAATCTTTCCGCAGCCCTTCAGTGTTTATTCACAGAACAACAATTCCCCAGTAGTGTAAGGTGTTTTGCATATCTTAAAATATTTCCCAGAACACACAGTAGGCACAGTATTAGGAGGACTAGATTTGAAAAATGTATTTTGTCAGGAAGCCTACAGGCTAATGATTACATTCTATTAAATGGGATTATGGGACAATTATATAAAATGGATGAAAATCCCATTGTTCCAAGAGCCCTTTTTCTGATTCGGTCACCTTGGGTACAGAAAGAAGGCTCACGAACACCATTGTTGTTTACTGACCAATATTTGATTACACAGGAAGTTCCTACCACATAGGGGATGTCATTAAAACAGAGACATCTGAAGAAATTCTGTAAAGCAAAGATGCCTTGAAAAATTATGAAATAAAACTACCAACTATAAAGAGCAACAAATAGATTTTTTTAAAAACCTAAATCGATCAGTCAAGCTAGACAAATCAATTTGGTGTGACTGTCTTTTGCTTTTAAAGCTGCATCAGTTCTTTCAGGTACACTGTTATATAACCTTATGAAAAGAAATGTTTGGTACATTTTCCCAGGCATCTTGGAGATCCTGCCAAAGTTCTCCTCAGCCTTTGGCTGTCAAACTTCTTCAGTTTCTGCCGATTAAACCAGACAGCCTCCATTACGGTGTCAGTCTAAAAAGTGCTGCATTATTTAATATGCCATACAAACAGTGTACATTTATGTGTAACATCTAATTTGTCCTTTTCTCCTGACACACTAATAAAGAAGAGATAAAATAAACATCCAAGACAAACCTTTTATAAAAAATGTTGTTTGTCCAGTGTTTGCCTGTTTCTTTATTCCCTAGAGTAAAAGGCACATTATGGCTTCGTTGTAGGTATGGAAAAAAAGACAAAAAAAAACAAACAAACACAGATTGTCCTTTCTAATCTTGGCTGTTATATTTAAATACATGTCAATAGTGAAATTTAAATAAACGGGAGATTTCTGTATCTGATTTTTTTCAGTCAAAGATTTCAGCAGTGGGATTTCTGGCTTATGGAAAATGGCTCCATGGCTTCGTGTTCAGAGACACAGTCAGACAGGTTTAATCGATGGCACGTCTAAATTTGTGGTGATGTCGTGATGGTGCCTCACAGCTCCAAGATTAATGGTGTGATCCTGAGCTCTGGTTCCAGTCTATGTCTGAGTTTCACATGTTCTCTCTGTTTCTGAGGGTTTCCTCTGGATTCTCCAGTTTCCTCCAACCACTGTATTACCATTAGATTAAACACACTAAATTGCCCTAGGCATGTGTGTGTGTTTGTGTGTCTGTGTGCTCAGTGGATACCCTACAGTGGATAATAAACACACTATATAATAAAACTAGAATTAAAAATGAAATCAAATGAGATTTCAGAACACAGGTAAGTAATGCAAGTAAATTACTTACTTCTCAAAGTCACAGGGAGAATATACATTTTTATCCAGGGAGTAATGATGCAGGTGATGAGCAAGACATGGGTAATGGGATGTTGCACAAACAGAGGAGCTGGTGAGTGTATGTGTGCGTGTGTGTGCGTGTGTTTGTGTGTGTTTATATCTTGACTAAATGTTTCACAAGGATAAGAATATCTGAGATATCTGAATGTGCAAGGACATTTCCCACAAAGAAAATTGCTTTTTTTTTTTTTTTTTTACAAAAACTGTTGCTTTTATTTAAAAATCAAAAAGAGCCAAAAAGCTTTCTTTCTCCTGAGGATAGGGTTAGGGTTAGAAGTAGGCTTTGAATTAGTAGGCTTAGCTGCATCGATAATTATGTCAATAGAAGGCCCTCACAACAGTATTAAGATAAATGTGTGTGTGTGTTGTATAGATGCTGCTATTCCCAGGGCAGCCTCCCTCTCAGGCTGGACGCTACTCTGTGTCCATGAGCGGTGAGCTAATCATCAGTGATGTCCGCAGTGAAGATTCTGGGTACTACATGTGCCAAGCCATCAGCGTGGCAGGCAGTACTGTCTCCAAAGCCTTGCTGAATGTAGTCACTGGTAAGCACAGATATTCCCACTAGTAGAGAATGGAACTAGAACTGGAACTGGTATTTGAACACAGTTCTACAGTAGTTATTATATTATCATGGTTGCTTTTATTCATTGTCATGTCATACAAATAATAAAGTAAATGATAAATAATAAATCTGCTGTTCTGTTCAGTGTGTCCTATAAGAGGTGCACTTTAAAAAAAAAAGAAGAAGAAAGATAAGCTTGCCAGAAAGGACATCCAGTTGAGAATGCAGTTGTGTATTGAGACTGGGATCTGGTGAACAAAAGAAAGAGGTTTTTTTTACTTTCATGCAGACGTGAGCAAAAGCTCAAATAAGGAACACATTCATTAATATGAATGTGGAGCAGTCCTTACTAACTGGCTGATCAGGGTCACGATGGATTATATTAATGCATTCTGGGAAATAATTTCAACTTGTGAGGAAATATCACAGACTGGTACAGACAACAATAATAACAGTGCAAGTGGGATTAAAAACAGTTCTGCACACACAGAGTTGAGGCAAATTATGAATCGAATGATGAGGTTAAGAGAGTTCACAAACCATGCTGACAATGCTGGCATTTCTACTGGTTATTCCCAGTCTTTACCTCATGCTTAGGCAATGCTCACTTCTGATTTAAATCCGAAACACAGAGATGGATATTTGGACCCCTAGTCTACAAAATAAAGCATTTACTCACAGAACAATATGTACAGATTTCACACTGTTTTCCAAGAGAATCTGCCACAGCTCCTGTTGGTCTTAGCACATGCTTCTGTTTGTGCAGAAAAAAACAGATAGCCTTTATTATGTTGTTACTCAGTCTGTATTACATATTATATGTTTGAATATAATGCAGTATTTCATAGTGGTAGGCTTCATATTTAAATTCTGAAAACAAAAGTAATAGGCCACTATCTATTCTGGTTCCACAAATATGTGGAGCACTAAACGAATACAGATGGTGGCATTGTGTTACACCCCTAGTGTAAAACATACAGTACAGTATATACCCATTGAACAGTATGCAGAAATTTCACAATTTAGCATATTGAAAATTTATTTGACTGTGATTATTGCGTTCTATGCCCGTTTACTGCAGTCAGGTCTCATATTAGTCACATGCTTATACACAAACAGTGTATAGCCAAAGGTATGAGGACATCTGACCATCATACCCGCATGTGGATCTTCCCCAAAATGTCGCCACAATGGTGGAAGCACACACTTGTATAGAATGCCTTTGTATGCTGTAACATTTCAATTTCCCTTCACTGGAATGAAAAGACCCAACCTGTTCCAGCATGACAATGCGCTTATGCACAAAGCGAGCTCCATGAAGACCTAGTGTGCCAATACTTGCATGGAATAAAACCTTTGGGGTGAATTGGAACGCTGATTGTGCACCAGGCCTTGTTGTATAACATCAATTCCCGACCTCACTAATGCTCTTTTGGCTGAAAGAGAAACTCTAATGGAGCATAAGCACGTATGAGAATGACGTCAGGTGTCCACATACATTTCGCCATTAAAGTGTATAATAGGATGTAATAGTAAGTCTGCATAGATATGGGGCTTTGCAGCCTTTAAAATATAATGTATATCAGAAAGGATCCGTCAGCATGAGTCTTGTGTTCTTGTTCGAAAATTATTCTCTCAAAGGTGACACTTTCAGATGAGAGTGTGCTAAAAAAACAACAAAAAAAAAACATTGCTCCATTTATTCTGCAGGGCCCTCAGACCTTGTTCCTCCAATCATCCACCAAGGCCCAGGTAACCAGACGCTGGCACGGGGCTCCAGTGCCAAGCTCCAGTGCCATGTAATGGGCATCCCAGCTCCCAGCATCAGATGGGAGAAGGACGGGCAGAGACTCTCAGCAGATGGCATCCACATCAGCCTGACTGAAAATGGCACTTTACACATCAGCAGCCTACAGGTATTTGACAGACAGTTCAAGGCAAAACAGAGATAGTTGGCTTTCAGTAGTGGGTTGAAAACTGAAAGCACCGTAGGCAGAGACTTTTCAAATCAAGTGAAAAGTTCACAAAAACACCCAGCTAATAGGCACTTCTCAGAACACTTACCATGACTCCACTTATTATGGACCATAAAGCATATCACTTGCCAGCTTTATTACTGTACATTTAATCCAATATCCAGCAGTATTGGTTGTTATGTGATATTTAGAGGATCGGCCTGTTTTGACAAAAAGTCTTATATTATCACTGCGCATTCTCGCAAGTAGTAATAAAAGTTCCTAGCTAAGAGTTTGTTTTTCAGAGAGGAATTCGAAAGCTAGGATGAAGCACTGATGGAAGGTTGAAGGTCCCATATCTATGACTGCGTAAATGTTTTATGCTGTTAGTACAGTGTAGATGAAATTGCACTTCACATATTTATATACAGTATACTTTACTTATTTTTGTACTGATTTGCTTTTTTAGTGTGTGTGGTGTCGGCTTTCCTGAAGAACACCACAATAATCCCAACATCCTGGTCTCTCCTCCTGAGACATTTCTATTGTTTATCATTAAATATTTAAAGTCTTTGGGGTGTATTTTTGTGATCAGGATGCATGCACACAAACAAGGCATAAGATCAGCTCCTTGTGTAATTGTCATATTTTTATGACCATTAGCTCAGGTGGTAATGTGACTCACAGCTGGGCAAAGTTTGAGTAAAAACAATATTAATAGGGCCCGGTTAGGTGAGCTGCTGTAATGTCCAATCAAATCTCCTCCTCTAAGAACCGTGTGCATTAACATTTTCATTTCTCTTTGTTATTTATCATCATGCTTAGATAACCATAATCAGTAAACGGTTCGTGATATTTTTATGTTTGTTTGCTTGACATCTGTTATTCCACTGAGTCAGCCATGTTGTCGAGTAAGTAGCGGAGGTAGAAGAACGGAGAAATTTTCCATTTTTACTTCTGAACTCCTACACTAGTGCACTAGTGTTAGGATAAAAGTGACTAAAAAAAGCACAAACGCTCCTAATTTAAATGTGGCTTGCTTGTAGGTGACTCCCACTAACATTTCAAAATAATAACAGACTAAATCTTTCTTTATAATTACAGTGATATTCATAATATTAATTCATCAAATAAATGAATAAAACAGAAGAGATGTGAGTTTCTGTTATTTGTAAATCAAGCGTGGTTATAACTTCTAGTTTGGGAAACTCTAGGTTAAACATACGGCCATGAGGCTAATATTGAAGAGAACACATGCAGAGAAGTCAGTGATGAATATAGAGAGAATGATGGTGTTCGTCATTAGCAAGCAAATATAAATACAACAGTATCTGAACTATACTTAATAGTTTATATGAAAAAAAAACCCATCATAAATACCAAATTCACACTTTGTGTTTTCATCAATGGAACTGATTGCTCATGAGTCACTACACACTAATTATGTCTGATCACATGTTATGTTGGATGTAAGCTGAGTGCAAATTGATAAGTTAAAGATGTTTTTTTTTCTTCTAACAACCTCCCAAAGTGCAACAAGGTTGTAGGTGTTGTAAAGCATAGCAACACAATTTTAAAAGGCTTGCAGTGCATCCATCATCCTGTTATTACTCTAGAGTTTTAAATGGAAAATGTAAGCATTATCTTGCTTTTGAAATGCTTTCATTGGAAAGATTGCAGAAGGTTGTTGTTTTATTATTTGTATCCCCAGCGCTTCTCAAAAAAATATATACTTCTTCTGATAGCAAATTCTGATAGCCACTCGTGGGTGAAAATCAGTGAAAATAAAAGCGCTCTGTGCGTGATGCGTCACTGATGAATTTTGAGCGAGACAGTGCGTGTAACTATGACTCATTCATCCCATTCATTCCTTTAGTCATTGTTTCCTAATTGAGAGTTTAATATTCAGTAAATAATATTACACGTTTGTTTAGGGCAAACCTTTCCCTTCTCATTACAGGAGAATAAGGAGAAATAGCCGAGCTCTGTTTTATGTAATGGAGTGCAAAGACTGCAGAACTGACAGAATACTGTCAATACTGCAGAATTTTCATGAATCAATGTGTTGAAATCCAAATTGTGATTTTAATCTTTTTTTTGTGTAGTCTTTGCACAAACTTGGCTTGTTCTGCACTTTCAGTTTGTTTGGTATGATTCACGATTAGATTTTAAAATTTTTTATTTTTGGATTTTTCCCCGATTTCCCCCCGAAAACTTACTCATGGCCAATTTCCACCCATCAGACAGCTCTTCCCTATCACACATCAGCTACCAACCAAGGTGGATTGCTTCCTCCGAGGCACGTGAAGCCAGTCGACTACATCCTTTCAAACTGCTTCAAACTGCTTTCGAATGTAACACACTCGGAGGAAACTAGGGATTCGACCCTACAATTCGATTTTTGATATTATCACCGAATCTGCGACAACATGGTTTGATCTGATCCGATTTAGTGACCCCCAATCGATATGACATCGACCTGTTAAGGATCTTGGATAGGCTTACTGTTAATTTGTGAGTGATATTTCACATTTACACATATGGTCAAAGTATCAAGGTTAATCACCTAAAATCACCTAAAATGGACAATTTACACACCAAAATATTGTTTTAATATTTTTGTTTTTTCATTTAATAATTGATTTATAGCTATTACAGCAATTAGTTTTAATCATTGCCCTGTAAATCGATGGATCACTCAAACATTACTTCAATAGTTACAGGTTACTTTTAGCACTAAATGAACTATTCTTAGACTGAAATCTTTTAGCTGTAGAGATTTTTTTTTTTTTTGTAAGTATGACCATGATATTGAAATAGCAGTACTTTTGGCAACTTTTGAATGACTACCTTTAACTTCTCTATATTTGTGTTAATACATGTAGAAACAGCTTTTATCACTACTTGAGTGTACTCAAAGTTTTCAAGCATCCACAAAGTACTTTTGCTAATAGTTGTTTTGTGTGCCAGATCAAGTTTTATTTGTTTCTTTCTCTTTGTCCATGCTTCAGTTTCATACAGCTGTTTCAGTCAAAATCCTATTAAGCACACAAAGTTGTATTAGAAAAATAATGAACTCATTTAGAAATGTAAATAGTGGCTTTGACAGAGCACCGGTTACGTTTTTTTTCTTGCCTCACCTGCTGTTTGCAGTGCTGAACAGAGTGTATTGGCTATAGTAATTAATTCAGAGCGTATGTGATTTATAGTCCTGGGAATTCTAATTAGAGACTGTCAGGTGAAGAAATACTTTAAGCTTTGTCCCTGCAATAAGGTTCAGTCACAGTGGTGAATGGTGTAAAGAGCCTTCTCCATGCCCAATACATCAGCGGAGTGAAGCAAATCTGTCATGCCGTGATAGTGTTGAACACAGGAGATGCATTAGCCTATCAAAGGCTTAGATAGCATAAAGAGATATTTCCAAAAGTGGACTGAAATGTTTAATTCACATTAGTCAGTAAAGCTGGCTTGAATACTAAAGCAGTGGGCAGCACTGAACAAGCAACTCTCCTTTCAAACGTGGTCTTTACATGACCTTATACAGGCTTGTGCAAATCCATATGATTTTTATGTAGCCAGTGAGACCTGACATTTATATTTTTTAATATAAAATCTAATATCTAAATATAGCAGTATCATGGAGATACAGGTTAGGAGTGTCTGATAATGTTCACATGAAACATGAGGATGGGGAAAAAACTGCTGGTCTTTTCATGCACAACACTCTCTAGAGTTTACAGATTGGTGTGAAAAAAAAAAACCACCCAGCGAGTGAGAGTTTTGCAGGCACTGATGAGAGAGGTGGATGGAGAATAGAAGACTGGTTCAAGCTGACAGGAAAGCTATGGTAACCCAAATAACCACTCTTTGCAACCGTGGTGAACAGAAAAGCATAATCCCAGTAGATCAGCAATTTAGATTTTTTTTCCATTCTGATGTTTAATGTGGTAATCCTGGTATTTGCCTGAGATAGCATCACACGATTGTCTGTTTGGACAACTGCATGAATGATCAGGTGTAGAGGTGTTCCTAATAAAGTGGCCACTGAGTGTATAACCATCGTGCATGTGTATATTTAGATCTGCCTCAGCTTTCGTCATCAGTTTTCCTCGCGTGCGCAGTTTACTGAAGTGGTTATGCCATTTTGAAAGCTGCCTGTAGATCATTTTAAGTGGCCTTCTATGGCCTGATTTCAAGCTGTTAGACAAAGTCATGTACTCATGCAGAAATGTTTGTCAGTTCCTTGGGTGACCTCTAATTCTCAGCAAACAGGCTGTATCTCCCCAAACGTCCCATTTGATCTGCTCCATTTGGATACGGAGCGCTGCTTGCAATTATCTCTGCCTGCTTTCATCCATAAAGTGAGATTATTTGGCCTTGACTGTTGCTAGGAGACCGACTCAGGGATGTACACGTGTGTAGCCTCCAGCTCCACAGGAGAGACGAGGTGGAGTGGCAGCATCACCGTGAGAGGTGAGACAACAAAGAATTCCTGACAATGATAACTTTTTTATACATCCCAGTGCATGCATTTGAAATGTTATCCATGCTTGTAATGGATATCATGCTGCAAACAAGACATGCCAAAGTGCAAGCGGTGTTAATATAAAATAATAAAAAAAAGAATATCATGAAGTTGGTATACTGACAAAGAAGGGCATGTCAAGTGAAAGATTAAAGCAAGTCAAAAATATATATATAATTCAAACATGCACGTGTTAATTATGTAAAATTATGTGCTTGGATGGGTGAGAATTTTCTGGGTCTTTGGGGCATAAAAACATACGGCTGAGTTTCCTCAATGAGCAGTAAAACTGATTTGGGATGTGTGTATGTGTGTTTCCACGCTGCTTTTAGCTATTCCTCATGAGGAAACCTGTTAAAAAAAACGCTGCTTTATTTAAAAAACTAAAAGAGCAAAAAGGTTAGATTTGGGTGCATTAGTAATTATGTCATTGGACTGTCCTCACAAGGATAGTAATGCAAACACGTCTGGGTTACAGACACAGAGACGTCATCCCTGGTCCGGCTCTCTCAGACCCTGCAGCTGCCTGGTCCCCCACTGAAGCCCGCTGTGACGGACGTGAGCCAGAGCAGCGTCACGCTGACGTGGCAGCCCAACCAGCACGAAGGAGGCGCTGCTGTCACCTCCTACATTATCGAGGCTTTTAGGTAAACTTGTTAAGATTTACACGGGTACATTCACACCAGTTCACACATCCAGTTTGTATTGTCTGTCTGTGAGCGTAATGAGTTCTGTGATGTTGTAACTGTGAGTCACAAAAGTTTAAACACTGGAATTTTTCACCGTTGAAGCGATAAAAGGCTGTACATCCTAGAGCTAGGCTCTGACAGTTGTGCCGCTAATTCAAATCCCAGGTTTATATTAATGCGTTCATTCTGATACATTATCCTTCAATCCTTCCTAATCCTCAATCACAGTGACGTGCATATGGCCGATGCTCCACTTAATTTTTTAATTAGGTTTTAATCATGAATAGATTGAAAAATGTGTTGCTGTTTAACAAGCAAAAACATACAATGGTCGATCAGATGCTGTAAATTTATTTGATTCATTTTATGAATTTTTTTTATTATTATAAAAAAGATTATAGTAAAATATTATACAAATTTTAATATAATAATATCATTATTATATTCATATAAATAATTGCGTAATAAAATTTTATAATATAATAATAATATAAATGATCATTTAAATTATTTTTTTGATTTATTTAACATTTATGTAAGATGTCTTGGATGCCAGTGCTTTTTTCCTCTACGGTGAAAGTCTTCAGGACAGCGGGCTTTGTACTACCTGGTTTCTCGAATATTAACTACAAACTTTTAAAAAGCACGACGTGTAGTTCATTAAAGAATTAAAAATGAATAATAATTGTGGTTCAATTATAAATTAGTGAATTAATAATCATTGACGAATCGCTGTGGTATACGAAGAATAAAACCATTCAGTATGTGCTTTTATAGGGAAATACTCAACTTGAGCGTAGTAACAGTATCAAATTGGTGCACATCACATTGAAAATTGATTAATTTCCTATAACAGCATGTCCCAAAGTGTTGTAGGCTTAACATCAAACCAGTCTAGTCAGCGGGAATCATTGCAGAAATGCAGTAAAAAATGTTGAATGATTTAAATTGTTTTTTGTTAGCTTTTTTAAAAATAAGCTTCTTAAGCAATCACCTGGGGGGGATTATTGCAGTACTCAATGTTGTGTTTTCCTCGATTTAGCACACCTGACTAAGCTGAATGGAAAATTCCCAAGCAGCTCATTGACAAGAGGCTGTTCATTTTTTCATAATATATTGTATGACTAAGTTGTGTATAAACAGGTCAAGATATTGTCACTCAAGTCATTATTATTAAATTTACCACCAGGTGTTGCAACACTGGTATTGAAGCTCAATATTGCATACAATTCTGCTTTCAGGTACAGACACAATGCAATATGGCTAACCCCATCCATCACACGTCATTGTGTTAGCTTGTTCAGCTGCTCTTTCACAACGGTGCGTATTGTCGAAAGGTCTCATTAGGGTGATGGCTGTTGGAGAAACTCTATTCAGAGGCTGTCATGCTGATGGAGGCTCAGGCTAAACTGGAGAGACTCAGCTTTTCTGTTACCGAATCCCTTTAAAGCTCAAACGCTTTTATTTAGTTCAGGTCTAAGTGCTAATATTTTTAAAAAGGATATTTATGTTCTTGGCTTAGATTTGATTTTTGGTGATGATGAATCATTCTTAAAAATACATAATATAAAGATAATATTCAGGTCCTATTGACCTGAGAGTAACAATAGGAAGAAAAGTGCATTTGACTTCACCACTATTTCTATAGCTAGTAGCAGATTTTAAGATAAGATGGGTAGTTGAAGATGAATGTTCTGGTTGTATTGTTATAAAAAAAAAAAAAAAAAAAGAAAAAAAAACAGATATGGTCTGATGCAGCGGTACGTTCATGGTGGGGTGTCAGCAAGGTTGGGGGCAAAGGTCAAGTCATTACTTAGCTTTGCGCTGATACCGTTATTAAGGATGTGCTCGGATTTATAGCATGTTCTTTGTGCATACGCCACTGTCCTTACTTGCCCTCGGTGTGTGCTAAAAGGGCCCGAGCATTCACAGTGTCCTTCGCACACTTATGAAATGTGTGTGCATTTTCTTTCAGACAACACTCCGTGTTCTGCAGTTTGTTCAACAGGAGCACCAGTGTTAACCTTCAGCATAATTTACTGATCAAGGCTGACATTGATTGGGTGCAAGCCAAATCTTTTCATGTTTCTCAAGTTTATAAAAGAATGCAATGCCGTGGCGTAGGTGCAGCAGTTCAAAAGGGGGTTCATTAAAAATCTGCCAGCTTACCACCACTGTGACTTTCACACATGATTTTTTCTAATACCGTGTGCTTTCTGCCTCTCAAAACCCTTTCTTAGTGCAGAAGCAGGGATTAGACACCTAAAGTGCATTCTTAAAAGTCTTATTCTATTTCTTTCTAAGCAGTTTTGTGGATGTAAATATCATCGCACTTCAACAGGTTTCTTTTCCCAAATAAAAAATAGTTAGACAAAAGCTAGTATTTTTTTTTGTCCCCATAGCATGTGATTCATTCGAGACACATCTGTATCGAGCCAGCCACTGTATCTTTTCAAACTGCTGCTCCTGCTGCATCACAGGGCAGTGTAACACCCTCAGAGGAAAGTGCCATCTACTCTCGTCTGTATGCTCTCTCCCTTGTGAATCACAGCAACAGTAGCCAATCAAGGGCACTTATGAGCTCATGAAGGCAGAAGAGCGCAGATAGCGGTTTCCTTCGAGGGTGTTACACTGCCCTGTGTAGTGTTGATATAGCTGACACAGCTGTGGTGTGATATAGAAGAGCTAACTAATGGGTGGAACGTGGCAAATAACAAAACTCAGGTGGAAAAAGATCTTTCTACAACTCTGCAAGATCTCTCTAAAAGTCTCCGTTTGCCTTTATGTATAAAACTATAAAAGTGTGAAATAGTTTTTTTGCTGTTGGAGCAGATTATCTAGATATTCATTCACAGGGTTTTAAGTTTTCCATGATATGCAAGGATTTGTTAAAAACAGATGTGGCAGAGATGGCTTTTTGCTAAAAAAACTAAATTTTCAACCCATTGAACAACATGTTTTTGCTTGCAGTGTGACCAGGGATAATTAGTATGCTATGTAATGACCCATGAGTGTTCGGTTCGACTGATTTGGTGGAATTTTCACATTAACTGTGTTTTTTTCGGAATTAAATTGTTGAAAATAGTTCATACACTGTTTTAATTGCAAGCATAGCCTGCCAAATATAGATTGATTCTTGGATGATGTACAGTGATTATAGTGGTAAACCATGCCAAGAGAATTTTGAACTCTGTCATTCGGTCCATGTTCCTCATTTTTATTCAAACGCAGTCTCATTTTACATTTGCGCTACTCTGCGCCACAGAAAACCAAAAAAATAAACAAAAAACAGTGCTCTGATATCATGGCTTATTTTTGTACATGCATTTGTATAAAAATTATGTACGGACATATGTAAATTTTTCATCATGTTGATTTTCTTGAAATCTTGTTTTCTTTTATTGCAGTCAGTCAGTGGGAAGCACATGGCAGACTGTTGCAGATCAGGTGAAGCAGGAGAAACACACGGTGTCTGGTCTCTTCCCCAACACCGTCTACCTTTTCATTGTGCGTGCAGTGAACTCGTATGGCCTGAGTGACCCAAGCCCCATCTCGGAGCCTGTCAGAACACAAGGTGAGTGTGCATAAATGTGGGAACAGGAGATTTACTGAATTATTTTGTAATGCTAAGTTAAGATGACATGCACACGTATATACAGCAGGGTCCAAAGCCTTGTTTACACATGGTGGTCAGCTCACAAGCAAACAGTTATAAATACAACTGGCATGCATAGCAACCAGAATGTGATTGGCTTAGCATCATCGGCATTGCATGGTGATTGGATCTAATGCATTACTTTCATTTAAATGATTGAAGTAGAGACACAATTCCATATAATTGCCAATAGAAGGCTATACTATATGTAATATGTAATATGTAATATGTTTCACCTCCTACAACTTACACACAGCTGACAAAGGACTATTGTCTGAATGTCCTTTTTCTCTGGAAGTTATGTGTAATATGCTTAAGTTTAACTTTGTTTACTATGATTACTGATACTGATACTGTACACTGTAGTCACAGCCGTCATTCTTATATATAACATGCTACATACTTTGCTACATACATGCTTATACTTTATCATTGAAATCAAATTTTATATGAATTGCAAATGAGCACCTTATACAATAATAATTTTTTTTGGATTTGCGAGACAGCATGAGAAAACCCAGTGGATGTCACCATGGAGTAATTATGAAAAACTGTCAAAAAAGATGAAAAATTTTGTTTTGGCCAAATGCTTTTCTGCCTGTAACATATTTTGATAACTCAAATTTCTAGTAACAAGACATTTATTTCAATTCAATTTAGTTTTACTTCTTCAATTCAATTCAGTGCTTTTAGCAATGGACATTGTCACAAAGCAGCTTCGGTTTTATTTAAATGAATATATGTATTATTTCAAACGAAACTAGATTTTAGGTGAACTTTTAATCTTGCCTAGGCAATCTGTCTGCAAAGATCATGTTGGGTAAGGAGCCAGTTTAACAAATACAGTGAGTGTGTGATTTCATCACACAGTGCATGACAAGCTTTGATCAAGCTGTTGGATAGTTTGCATCACATAGCAGAACAGACATAAGTATAATTAATTCAGTTTGTAATCAGATTCCTGGCAAAATGTCCACGATGCTCCCGTGCTGGGCTGAAATCTTTTAATGCCATTTAGATGCAAAACATACACGCAAAGAAGAACCGTATTTCAGTTTAGGAAATCTAGACTGCAATCTGTAATCTGAAAGATAGACAGACAGACAGGCAGACTGATACAATCCATTTCCAAAAAAGTTGGGAAACTGTGTAAAATGTAAATACAAACAGCATGCAATGATTTGCAAATCATGTAAATCCATATTTAATTGGACATAGAACAAAGACAACATTTCAATTGTTGAAACTGAATTGTATTGTTTTTGGAAAATATAAACTAATTTTGAATTTGATGCCAGGAACATGTTTCAGAAAGTTGGGACAGGGGCATGTTTAGCACTGTGTCGCAGCACCTCTTCTTTTAACAACACTCTGTAAATGGTTGGGAACTGAGGAGACCAGTTGCTGGAGTTTTGAAAGGGAAATGTTGATATAGGATTTCAGCTGCTCAACAGCTCAGGATCTTTGTCCTGTTTTTCATTTCATGATGCACCAAATGTTTTCAGTGGGTGACTGGTGTGGACTGCAGACAGGCCAGTTTAGCACCCAGACTCATCTACTGCGGAGCCGTGGTGTTGTAATACGTGCAGAATGTAGTTTGGCATTGCCTTGTCTTACAAGCAAGACCTTCCCTGAAAAATCATTTAGCATTAATGGCGCCTTCCCCGATGTGCAAGCTACCCATGCCATGTGCACTAATGCGCTGCATACCATCACAAATGCTGCCTTTTGAACTGTAATAACAAGCCGAATGCCCCCGCTCCTCTTTACTCTGGAAATGTCCATGATTTCCAAAGAGAATTTAAAATTTTGATTCATCAGACCACAGAACAGTTTTCCACTTCACCTCAGTCCATCTTAAATGAGCTCGGGCCCAGAGAAGGTGTTGGCTTCTGGATCATATTTATATAGGTTTCTTCTTTGCATAGTAGAGTTTTAACCTGCATTTGTGGATGAAGTACTGAACTGTGTTCACAGACAGTGGTTTTGGAACATGCTGTGATTTCCACTACAGAATCGTGTCTGTTTATAAAGCCATGCCACCTGGGGGCCCGAAGATCATAGCCATCCAGTACTGGTTTTTGACCTTGTCCCTTGTGTACAGAGATTTCTCGGGATTCTCTGGGTCCTTTAATGATATTATGTACTGTAGATGATGAAATCCCCAATTTCTTTGCATTTTTAAATTGAGGAACATTATTCTTAAGTCTTTCCCCGAGTGGTGAACCCCTCCCCAACTTTACTGCTGAGAGACTCTGCTTCTCTGAGATGCTCTTTTTATACCGAGCATGTTACTGGCCTGTTGCCAATTAACCTAATTAGTTGTGAGATCTCCCCCCAGCTGTTTTTTTTTTTTAGCATTACACAACTTTTCCTGTCATCCCTGTCCCAACATTTTTGAAACGTGTTGTTGGCATCAAATTCAAAATGAGTATATATTTTTCAATTTCTCAGTTTCAGCATTTGATATGTTTCTTTGCTTAATTTACATTTAAATATGAGTTTGCATGATTTGTAATTAATCACATTCTGTTTTTATTTACAATTTACACAACTTCCCAACTTTTGGAAACAGGGTTGTAGATGACAGGCAGACAGACAGAAAGACAGATATCTGAAATATCAAGACCTCACTATGTGAAGTGATGCTGAGGCTGACATGTTCATTAAGCACTTTTCATACATGTGGTAGCCCAATATGCTTTACAAGAAGTAAAATAAAACAACTAAAACAGCTAGTGTTCCTATTAACACATTTTTGTTGCTGTTGAATTGGACGACTTTTGATTGTGTTGTGAGTTGGTGTATTTTTGTCCATGAAATTATATAAATATTGTGCAAGCCAATATTAGGACTGTAATGTTAAGGAAAACTGCAAGGCTTTAATACTGTGTAATTGAAAAATATCATTTGATGTTACTTTGTAACTACTGTAATATATAAAAACCAAAGTCATGATATTGGAGTTTGAAGATCAGGGATTGTGAGGGTCATATTGTGACTCTCAGGACTGGTTTTGTCAAGTACACCCAGCTTCTCGACCCTCCGGCAAAAAACAGTGAACAAAACATAATGATAAGCAAAAATCATATTAAAATAAAAAGATTCACTGAGGTGCACAGGTCATCAACGCTTTAGGCCACTGAGCGAAAAGAGTTTTCAAACCCACCTTGGAAGACAGAGATAACAATTGCAGTTCTTTCAAGACAGGGATGATATGTGGTTTTCTTTTTTTTTTTTGTAAAAACATGTACATTATATACAAGTTGTAGAGAATGTGTTGTATGCTTGGGGAGACTACAGAGCAGCAGAAAATAATTCTGCTTGTAGCAAAACAACTTAATTAATACGGTCCTTTATAAATTAGGTCTTATTGCTGTTACCGCTTCCTAAAAAAATTTATATTTTTCATTCTTATCAGCAAAAACAATATGTAATCAGGTTGTGTGTGTTTGTCTGTGTGTGTGTGTGTTTGTTTCAGATGGCAGTCCCAGCCGTTTACCAATCGATCACAGGCGTGTGCAGGCGGATTTAGCAGAGGTCATGGTGTATCTGCATCCTCCAGAGATCCTGACTCCCACCAGCATCAAGATCACATGGACTGTAAGTACACGGCCTTATCATCTGAACACCACATTCATTTTCAGCTTAGCAAACCTTGTACACAGTAAGAATTAGTGTGTTGTGTTATTTCAGGTTGAGCATGAGCCTTACTACATTCAGGGTTACAGGCTGCTGTACAGGCCGTCGGGCAGTGCCTGGCTGGTTCAGGACATAAAGGCAGCGTCCAAACACACAGCAGTGTTATCAGAGCTGCGCAGAGGCAAAGAGTACGAGCTCAAATTGAGGCCCTACTTCAAAGAGTTCCAGGGCTCTGACAGTGAGCTAGTAGTGTTTCGCACCCCAGAGGCGGGTAAGGTTTTTTATATTAACTAATTCCTTTTCTGGTTTTATTCGAAGTATACTGAATACCCTCCAGTTAGAAACACTGCTCTCTGCACTTACAATATACCAGTTCCTGTGTTGCCCATGCTGCCAATTCCATTTATCTGACCCCAGCCTCATCTCAGGACACAGGGATGGGGCTGTTGGGTTTTTCTAGGCCTTGGGTCCTGAAAATGTGGTGGGAAGGCTGTTGTGATATGCTCAGATCACCTCAGGAAGGGTTTCTTAATGAATTGTTTTTGGCAAAATGAGACTAGAACAAAAGTCAAAAGGAATGTTCAAGCATGAATTTTATGAGCTTGGCTCCATGCCTCGAATGAACATGAAAAGCTGTTTTGTAAAACCATGCTTATATTGCAAGGTGACATTGAAGTTGTAAAAATTGGGATTTGCAAGTATGTAAACAAAGAATGTTTTAATTCCCTGCACTAATGTTTAATTTGTTGAATCTCTGCACTCCCCGTTCTCCAAGCAGGTTTTGTTTCATAAATGTTGCTGGTAATTGAGACGAATGCAAGATGCCTTGAAAATCTTACAATTGTGTTACAATAGAATTGAAAGAGATGGTCAATGGGACAGCCATTGCTTTGTAGCGAACAGAGCATGAGAGATCACTAATTCCTTGGATTTAACCATTTAATCTTTTTTCCTACTTTCTCAGTGCTAAGTGGCCCCCCTCAAGCTGTCAGTGTGGTCCAGTTGGAGAACAGCTCGACAGTGCAAGTGTCTTGGGAGCCTCCTTTTGCTGATATCCAGGATGAACCCATTTTGGAGTACAGGGTGAGAGCCCTCGCCTTGTATCTTCATCTGCACTTTTCACCATAGTGCCCCATTTTGGAAAAGCTCAGCAATGTGCCGTTTGCAGAACGTACAGCATGGTACTTAGTGCCACTCTGGTGTCCTGTGCAGGTGTGGTGTGTAGGGAATGTGTCTGGACTTCAGATGCACTTAAACCAAAGTGTGACTGGGGAAGTCCTTCATGCGCAGGTGGATGACTTGGTGCCTGAGATTCTGTACAGCGTTCAGGTGGTTGCAGTGACCAGCACAGGAGCTGGAGAAGCCAGCGAGCCAGTATTTATTCTCACCAGTGAGTGCCTTCTACTTCACAGTGGTCTCTGGAGCTCAGGGTGACATTTATTGGATGTTATAGATTGAATGGGAGAAAATTCCTGTCCAATTGCAAATCATGTTCCTTGAGCTCCAGTGCACACACTCATGAACTTTGACAGATTGGGATATGTGATGTTAATGCTTTTTCACTACAAGAACCAAGTCAAATTAACATAAACTATACCTTTTATTAGACCAAATATTGAGCACATTTCAAATGAATTGCTTTCTGTATACAGTTGTAGTTTTCTTTTGCAAACTAAATTTTCAGCTTTTAACTAAACAGTTTAGGACAGGAGTTTCCAACTTTTTTTGTCAACTATATTATTTGCTTTTAAGCATCTTTTGCTTGTATATAGATTTTAATAGGCTAACATTAAGTAAATGTCTATTTATAGGATGTTCAGTTCTTCTTTGTGATATATAATAATTACTATTTTACATATTTTAACTTTGCAGAATATATATTGTAATGGTTTGCGAGACCCTGCTTGGGAAACTCTGTTTTTAACTAATTTAATAGGTCACAGTGTGGACATCATCCATTACAGAGACTTGACATACAATCACCTTAAAATAAAAAGAGGGCGTCTGCTTTCAACGATCATACATAAAAAGCCAACAAGGAAAATAATGCACATCCAACATGAGCATCAGGCAATCAGTGGATCAGAAAGCTGTTTTTGGTTAGAAAACTAAGAAAATCATTTATGTACTGATTGTATTTTACTGATATATCCATTCTTTTCCAGTGGTAGCAAACCCAAATCATTTCATTTCTGCTTTAATGGACACCCATTTATAAACTACTTTTTGAATGTCACAGCTCATGCTCTCAATATAGATATAACGATTGTCCTCTATGTAAAATGTGTAATTGTGTCTATCAAGGCGAGCTGGTAGTGCTCAGAGTCATTAACGTATCCTGACCTTCTAAAAGCCTGGTGAGAGTTTTTCTTGCAAGAAGACCCCACTATTGGAAAGCAAAGTGTGACTGGCGTGTCAGTTCCACTGTCAGTTACTAATTATTGTTGGTGCTTAATCGGTCACTCAAGGCCATCTGTCCATCTAATGTGAGTTAGCAAGACTGTATCTACTCAGACACCACAGAGAAAAAAATTCCTCATTGGGCCATTTTCCTTTTTGGCATTTCAACCAACTACCAGCATTTCTGACTAACTTAACAATGAAATGAAACTATCACAATAATAATTGCAGAGTTAAAAATACATTAAACTCAATTTAATATTAAAGTGCAGACTGTCAGCTGAAGCATACGGTGAAGCTGAGTGTGGAATGGAAATCAATCACCTGACCTGAACCTTATTTCGCATGCGGTTTTCTGAAGACAAGCAGGGCCTGTAAATGTTCCAGCATTAGGTGTCTGCCAAAACATCCCAGGATTTGATCAGCCAATACGAACACAATCACCCTCAAATTAAAGCTGACATTCTGCATTTTAGCCTAATGAGTGTTAAATTATGTATAAACGACGTTGTAATTTTGATATTTTCCTCTCAACTTAGCAATACCCATCGCTAAACTGATGGATTCTTCTCCTGTGGCGTATGACACACAGTATCACTAATTTGACACAGCTATTTTGATGTCAGTGCTGTTATCATATCTTTTTAGAATCCCATATATCTGACAAATCTACATTCAAGCATACCTTCCTGGATGACAATGAACATCCAAAATGTCATCCACATACCCCTCTCTTTCTCTCTCTCTCTCTCTCTCTCTCTCGCTCTATCTCTCTCTCTTTCTCTGAAGCCCCTGTGGGGGAGCCCTCATTGCCTGTGTTGAATGATGACAGCAGCGGTCTTTCGGAGCACATCTCTGCACTGTTCAGACAACCAGCTTTTATTGCCACTCTGGGTTCAGCCTGCTGGATGGTGCTGATGGGTTTCAGTGCCTGGATCTACTGCAAACACAAAAGAAGGAAAGAGCTCGGCCACTATGCCACCTCTTTTGCCTACACACCTGCAGGTATACAGAAATGAAGCATACTGCATTGCCATTATCCTCCCGCCAGAAAAGAAAAGCAGTATTTTACAGTTTGAACACGAGTCTCACTTTGACCCAATTTTGGTGGTCAGAACCTCTAATCTATTCCGTTTGGCATTGTTATTGCCCTGAAAATTCAAAGGAAAGCTGAGCGCAAGAGCACAAAAATACCTGCTACATTAATGTGTAATTTATTAGTGTGTACACAAAATTCTCTCTGAGAGATTAAAGAACAGTAATTAGGCTCTATTCCCTTGATTTTTGGCAGTAATGTAATACCTTAATCTATTTTCTTGCTTTAGTTACTCATATTCTCAGTAGAGCTAGAGATGAATGGTATTAACCTTCCTTTTTGTCCCAGTTGGCCTCTCCAATGGTGACGGATCAGGACTTGGAAGGTATGGAAATTCTATCTGCTTATACTTCTGCACATGCTTTGAAAGGATGCTGCCAAAACACAATCGCACCATCCACTTTATTAGGAACACCTTTACAAATGTACAAACATGCAGTTATCTAATCAGCCAATCATGTGGCAGCAGTACAATGCAAAAGAATATGCACATACAAGTCAAGAGCTTCAGTAAATTTGATATCAATCATCAGAATGAAGAAAAAGTGTGCTCTCTGCTCTCCTGGGAATTTCACACACAACAGTCTCTAGAGTTTACACAGAATGTTGTGAAAATATATTGTGTGAGTGACCGTTCTGTGGGTAGCAACAGTTGGTTGGTAAGAGAGGTCAGAGTGAAATGGCCAGATTGCTTTGAGCTGCCAGGAAGGATATAGTAATTCAAATGATCACTCTTTACAATTGTGGTGAGCATCTCAGCATGCACAAAACATTGACCCTTAAGGTGGATGGGCTACAACAGCTGAAGACCAGATTGGGTTCCTCTCCTGTCAGCCAAGATCAAGAATCTGAGGTTACAGTTGGCACTCCAGTGATGAGGATGAGGGGGAAAAAATCACCTGTTTTTTTCCAATTCAATTCAACTCAATTTTATTTGTATAGCGCTTTTAACAACAGACATTGTCACAAAGCAGCTTCACGGAAGTATATAACTTATGAATCTAAAGTTATGATAATTATATTTCTCTCTCTATCTATCTATATCTATCTATATCTATCTATCTATCTATCTATCTATCTATCACACACACTCACTATATGGACAAAAGTATTGGGATGCCTGACCAACAGACCAACAGGGACTTTAATGACATTTCATTCAAATACACAGACTTTAGTATGGCGTTGGTCCCCCCTTTGCAGCTATAACAGTTTTCACTCTTCTTGGAAGGCTTTCCACAAGATTTTGGAGTGTTTCTGTGGGAATTTGTGCCCATTCATTCTGTAGCGCATTTCTTAGGTCAGGCACTGATGTTGGACGAGAAGGCCTGGCTCGCAATCTCCATTCCAGTTCATCCCAAAGGTGTACGATGGGGTTGAGGTCATGGCTCTGTGGGGACCAGTCAAATTCCTCCACACCGAACTCATCCAACCATGTCTTTATGGACCTTGCTTTGTACATTGGGGCACAGTCATGCTGGAATAGAAAAGGGCCTTCCCCAAACTGTGTCCACAAAGTTGGAAGCATGGCGTTGTCCAAAATGGCTTGGTATGCTGAAGCATTAAGATTGCCCTTCACTGGAAGTAAGAGGCCTAGCCCAAACCCTGAAAAACAGCCCCACTCCATTATCCCTCCTGCTCCAACTTCACAATTGGCACAATGCAGTTAGGCAGGTAACGTTCTCCTGGCATCCGCCTAAACCCAGACTCGCCCAAATGACTGCCAAATAGAGAAGCATGATTGGTCACTCCATAGAACATGTTTCCACTGCTCCGCAGTCCAGTGGCGGTGTGCTTTACTCCACTCCATCCAAATCAGCGGAATGTTGGCGACATTTACACACCATGGACCTTAGTAGTCGTTAACCAGCTCTGTAACTTTACGTGGTCTTTTGCTTCATGGCTGAGATGCTGTTGTTCCTAAACGCTTCCACTTGCCAATAACACCACTTACGGTTGACCATGGAATATCCAGCAGGGATGAAATTTCATGAACCGTCTTATTGCAAAGGTGGCATCCTATCACAGTACCATGCTTGAAGTCACGGAGTTCTTCAGAATGACCCAGTGCTTGATTTTATACACCTGTGGCAATGAGTCTGATTGAAACCTGAATTCAATAATTAATGTGTCCCAATACTCTTGTCCACATAGTGTATATGACTATTGAGCAAGCCTGTGGAAACGGTGGCAAGGAAAAACTCCCTGAGACGACAAGAGGAAGAAACATTGATAGGAACGAGACTCAAAAAGGGAACCCATCCTCATTTGAGTGACATGCGATTACAACTAACACACATCTGTAACTGTATGTTATATGATCAAAAAAGTACAGTTACATAATTCAATATAGTTTTAACAAGTCTGTTCTGTCTCAGCTGATTTACTGAGAAAGATTTGAGTGCAAGACTGTTTGTGGTAATTTAAGTCCTATTCCATTGTAGCAAAACTGCTCATGTCAACAGCAGTCCAAAGCCATCATCACAGTTCTATGTGTATGTTGACGCAGTT
>JAQQZR010000003.1:14291790-14317253 GCA_030068235.1 Notoglanidium macrostoma | reverse complement strand
GCATCCAAACATCCCAGTTTACCAAAACATTCTATGCCTGAGAACCCCCCAGATCTGCTCCTTTACCTAGTAGAAGGCGATTAACAAAAGGCTTGACTAAACAAATATGTTTTCAGCCTAGACTTCAACACAGAGACTGTGTTCCAGTCTTCACTTGTCCAGTTTCAGTGAGTCTGTGCCCATGATAGTCTCAGATTCTTGTTCTTGACTGAGAGGAGTGGAACCTGATGTGTTCTTTTATTGTTGTAGCTCATCCACCTCAAGGGTCAAAGTTTTGTGCTTCCGGAAATGCATTTCTGCTCACCACGGTTCTAAAGAGTGCTTCAAAAAGCATCAAAAAGGCTTATCAGATTATATGAGAGAAATTATCTTTTTCTGCAAGCTTTTTTTCTTGCTTCCAATTGCTTTATTTACATATGTATATAGAACTAGGCTTACCGTGATGATGACTGACATGATAACTGGGTCGCAGCCTAAAATCATGTCACAGGTTGAGCGCGGCTTATACAAACATGGAATTTTGTCTGGACTTTATTCTTGTTCTTCACAACGCCTACACAGAATTCCCCATTCTATTGTTCAGAATGTATACACGTCCATCCCGTGTCGCATTACATAAACTTTCCAAATCATGTCACCCACGTTTAACTGAAGCTCTTGACTTGTATCTGTATGATTTATTGCATTGTGCTGCAGCCACACTATTTGCTGATTAGATTACTGCATGAATGTGCAGGTGTACAGATGTTCCTAATATATAATGACCTTTCTTTCTAGGCCATGCTTGCTTGGTTCCAACATGGTTAACTATCCCTGGCTGGGAGATTCTTGGCCAAACAACAACTTCAATCAGAGCAGTAAAGACTCGATGAATTGCTGCACCGGCAAACACGACGCCACAGACAGATATTACAACAGTAAGATGCTCACATCACGACAGATTGATGTCATATTTTACCTTTCCCAGTAATTTTTTTTTATTCAAGGACGATGCTGGGTAGCGCTGATGGTTGGCTGTGTAGGGTTAAGGTTAATGTTAAACCAGCTGTGCACTTACTCGTTACCCAGCAACTAATGTAACATCCTAATTAATTCTGCATAGCATATTTAAATGTTTCAATTTATTCTGTTCATGTTATACCTAATTATTTATCTCAATAACTCTATCCCAATCTGTATCAGTTTGTTTAATGCTACAAATATCTGTATCACCCTATCTGTATCTGTGTTTGGATTTAAACCTCAAACGGTCATTTTTAAAAATTTACTTAAAATAAATTTATATCCTATATTTAAATCCCCAGAAACACTGGAATGTGCTAGGAAAACCCCACAAAGGTGGAAATGCCAGCACTGTCAGCACAGTCTGTGAATTCTGGCTCTGAAAGTTCATTTAAACTCACCCACAACACTCGAATTCATAATTGGCCTCAACTTGAGATTTGTGCAGGACTGTTTTTTCTAACAAATTTAACTGGTTTTATTTCCAAAAAAAAGGATAGTAACGACCTAATTTAAACCACCATGACCCTGACCAAACAGTTCCTAAAAATGAGTGAATGAGCAATGAACATGGTCTTGCTTTATACCATAAGCTTCATATCTGACCTCATATCTGACTTCGCATCTTTTCACACCCACATGAAAGTACAAACTACAGAGCTTAGAAGCTGATAAAAGTGTTTGAATAAGAATATTGCATATTTGAATTATTGACACATCACTTACATTTTTAAATATTTTTTAAATATTATTTTATTTATAATATTATTTAAATATATCCTGTGTGGCAACTTTCTTTAAAAAAAAAAAAAAAAAAGACAAACCCTTAGAGTGCCTCCTGTTAATATCTGCATTCGTCTCCATTTAGAACACATTATTTGTTAATTCCAGATATCGCATTCATATTCGGTTACATCCCTAGATATAGCATAGATCTGGTATAGATGTTAAATAATGCTTAGTTGTCCAATATGGGGTATAAATCTGAAAAAGGAGCTAAAATAAAATATTCAAAATAAAAACTATAAAATATTCAGGAGATGACTGTTGCCATGTTTTTAACTGGGGAGAATGCGTCCCCTATCAAATCAAGCTCTGCCTTTGCCCTCCCCTTCAAAAATGAGCTTCTCTTGTCTTGTTGCTTTGTTCTCCAGCTGCAGGGACAAACTTTCTGAGGCCAAACCAGACATACAGCCCAACATCCAACGAAGGCGCCATCTACAGCACTATAGACAGAGCTAATGAGTCACAGCATGACCTGAGTAGTGTTTATTCTCATGACCTCTACACCAGCTCACCAGTCCTGTCCAAACCGGACCTTGATCAGTGGAGTTTACAGTCTGACCTCAGCACAGCTGAATATGCCCAACTCCAGTACCCAAGGACAGGCAATGGTACAGTGGCTCAGTTTCACCTTCTGTCTTCACACTCATGTTGTCTCTACTTCATAGCACTGTATGTCCTGCTGACCCAAGCAAAATCTCTTGTAATCTTGAAGCAGTCAAATTGTATGCTAGAATAACCAACACAGTGTTTTTTTTATTGATTTAAAAAAAAGTTCAGTCTTTTTAAGTTGACTTTTTTAAATTGTCATGACTGGAACATTATCTTCTGTATGTTGTAAATGCCATTTTAAATGATTTCTTTATGTAGCCTAGGATGAAGAATTTAAATTTAAAGTAAAATCAGGTGTTAAATTATTTGTTCAGAAATGTAACTCTTGTTTCAAAATGTAATGGTGAAGTTATAAGATACTTACAGAAGCCAGTCTTGCCTTTACATGTAAGATAATTATGCCACTTCACATGAAATTATTAAATGTACTCTGTTTTACAGCTAATGTGGAAATGCAGAAGTCTTCTGAGTCAGCGACATATAACTGGTCCAATGTTCTGTCCCTGCCACCGCCAAATTCTCAGAGACAGCAGTCCAGGTCAGACCCAACAGCATGCACTGTCTTACACGAAGCCAACAGATGAATTACTAAGATTTAAATGATAGGACAAGATTACAGCACCATGCGTTGAAGCCAAAAGTTCACAATGTAACTATTTTTTGACTAGAGTTGAAAATTTGATGCTCACAACTGAGTGAAAAGTTTGAATCCCACCATATTTTACATGAGAAAAGATAAAAATCTTTAAAATTCAAAATATATTTAATATAGAAATGCAAATCTTAACATACAATATTTGATCATTGTTGTAACTTGTAACTGTTATGAAGGAATATCTCTGAACCATTACAATAAATGTCCTCTTGGTATAAATTCCATCCATCCATTATCTATAGCGCTTATCTGTTAGGGATCGTGAGGGAAGCTGGAGCCAATCCCAGCTGACTTTGGGCGAGAGGCAGGGTATATCCATACAGGGTCTGAGGCAGCTCAGTTATCAGAGCTCAGGTCGCTCAATGGTTAAGACATTGGACTAGTGATTGGAAGGTCATGAGTTCAAATACCAACACTGCCAAGGAAACCCATGCAGTAACAGGGAGAACATGCAAAAACTGGCCCCAGCTGGCTGCCAAATTTGAACCCAGGACCTTCTTGCTGTGAGGTGACAGTGCTAACCACTGTCCCATCTCATTCCTTTCATGAGTTGGTCTCCCCTTTGCTGTTATAATAACCTCTATTCTTCTCGGAAGGCTTTCCACTTGATTTTGGAGCATAGCTGTGGGGCTTTCTGCCCATTCTGCCTAAGAGCATTAGTGCTGGAGCAGATTTGGGTCTCTTAGTTCCAGTGAAGAGAAATATTAATGCTATATCATACATAGGCATTCTAGACAATAATGTGCTTCCAACTGTGTGGCAACAATTTGGGGAAAGCCTACATGTGGGTGTGAAGGTTAGGTGTCCCCTTTCTATTGGCCATATAATGTTTTTGTCTTCTTTGTTCTGTCTTCTACAAACTTTTGCACTCAACTGAATGTTGTTCTAAAATTTGCCGTCCTGTGTATATTCATTTAATGCCCAATTTCCCTTTGCAGCATGTGTTTTTTTTTGCCAGATTATTTTTGACATCTTTCTTAATTAGCCAGCCTTGTGCTGGACTGCTCTCAGTGGACAGAACGCAGGTGGAGAGTAAATAAAGGACCCGTTTTATCTTCTTATAGTGACAGCTTATAACTTATAATGACAGAAGCTAATGAAGTTAGCGCCCAAGTCCAAGCTTCAGTGCCACACTAGGAGAACCAGCAGGATGAGACACAGGCCACCTGAGCATAGCTGCTTTATAATAGCTGCTGGCAGTGCACTGTGGAATGAGACACATCAACTTAACTTCCTCCTCTTCTCACATCATGTTTTGAGAGTTGCCCTCTGGGATCGACTGGGTTTAAGAGGATTTTTGTTGCAGTGTTCAATATGTAATACCCATAAATCCTATCCACAAACAGCCCAAGGGTTGTGGTCTTCTGATAGTTGATCCATTTATTTGCTGGTGTGCTTCTCTGTCATGCTGTTGGATAATTACCTCAAGTCTCAGTGGGTGGGTTGATATAATGTGTGTTTGGTGATAACACTTAAATGGGTCCGATTTCAGTAATCCAGGTCATTTCGATTTGTGGTAACTGGATCCTCTTCAGGAGTATAATATGTGTATGGTATGTGCTTTGTCTCCCGGTCCTACAGGTGTGAGGATGATGAAGACTGGTGTGGTCCTCTGCCAGAGAGGACTTATCGGATGGAGGGTTTGGAGAACGCAGCCACCTTGCCTCTGAGAGGAGAGCGCTGTGGGCGAGCTACCACCTACAGCCAGCCGTTCACAGGCACCCTAAATCCATCTCCCAATGAGGAACGAATGCCAGTTAATCCTTGCTTGCAGCATCCTGACTTACTGCTACGGTACACACACAAACACACACACACATACACACCTAACCATCAGAGTCAACACTAGCCCCCATCTTTCCTGGCTAGCTCCAACATTTCCAGATGGCTAGCAAACTGAATCAGCATCCATTCTAATGAAAAGAATTAATGGCTAGAGAACAGGCAGGTCAGATGCCGGGTTTATGCAGTATACCCTCTATGCATATTAACAAGGAAGGAACGCTTTGCATTTCAAGCAAGTTATGAGACTTTGCACTATCGATACTAAAGATAATAGTGCGCTGTTCACATTAGAGCAGGGGTAGTTGGTCCCTTTCTTTTGAAAAATGCATCAATATCAGGTTTCATTTTTGGCATCCCCGTCAAACGATTTGCTGTTAACAAAATGGATTATTTTGGATTTTTGTAGAACCAAGCAGCACTACTTTCTAACCCAGTCTTTTATCACAGACTGTAGATTGATGCAGCCTATCAGTGACAGTTGTGTCAAGTAATTACACAGAGTAAAACACCTCCAGTGTTCACATCAGCGGTGATGTGATATACAATTGTGAGTGTAATGAACCTGAATGGAGTGGTTTATTTACTCTGTCATCATTTGTCCCGTAAAAATTCTTCAATCGCAGTAGTTTCATTGTCAAGCTATTGATAGATATTAGATTTTAGCCTTCCATTCATGACCAGCCATAACTATGTAATAATACATCCGCTGTACACTTTAATGCATTCACAGGAATGCTAAGAACAGGCACAGTACAAAATGTGCGCTAAAATGTTTTGATCAATTTTTGATAAAAAGTTTAGCTTGGTAAAGATTCATGCTAGCAAGTACATAGGCCAAGCTGTTATAAAATGGCCGGCTAGCTCTGATCCCTCTTACTTATGTTGTACCATAATTCATTTAATTACAGACTGTTGATGTACATTCAGTTACAAAGACAGAATATACAGAGACTGTTGTCCGTTGTGATGTGAAAACCATAATTATTGGTACCAGTCAAGTGAATGGCCCAAACTGACTAAAATAACCATCACACAAAAGGTGTCTTCATTCTTATCCACAAAGGATTGGCGTTGCTACACACTTTCATTCCAGCTGTTGGGATCACCTGTAAAATTCATGTTGTCCATCACCAAGGTGAACACCAAAAAGCTTTTAAAAGAAGAGGCAGGTGATTATGAAAATGCATAAACTTTTAAATTCACCATATTTAAGCACAATCTGGTCCTTAATAGAAAAGTTAACAGTAAGAATATGTTAACAGTAAACAATTAGTTAGGGAAAGGACATCACCATACTAATTCTATATACTCATTCTAAATATCAGTTGTAACGGTGTCAATAAGGCTGTGTTTTTCAGAGAAAATGCACTAAAGAACATGTTCGAAAATATATTTTGTTAAAAATCCAATTATAATCATCCCCATACTGTATAACTCAGAATACAGCATTATTCATTTTTGTTATCTCCTTATTTACACTCTGAATTCTCACTGGTAGTAAATGTGTATAATAAAGACTAGATTGGTTGAAGGTGATGCTGATAAGAAACCACATTCCTTGATGAGACCCAGACAACGACAGATATCTGGGTCTAATGAGGTCTTGAGGATCAAGACTTCAGATCTGCTAGACAAACATACCTAAAAGTGTTATCATTAGGTAGAAGTTAAAATGTTCTTGGGTTTATGCTTATCCGGCAGTAAGGGACCATGCGCACCAAATTCCAAATCAAATCAGCCCAACCCAACCCTACTCACCAGCCCGGAATCACACATTCGCAGCTTGCCCCGTCTGCAAGGCCACTGGAGAGACATCTGCCAAGTGGAGAGGTCTCAGCACTTACAAGGTAAACCCTCTACCAAATGATCCGTTTCAAAACTCTATATACATCATTGGCTAATATATAGTATAACGTTATCTCATTATGTCAATTCCAACTCTGATTTTGTCCTTACATAGGTGAGATTGCTTTATTTGTACGTGAGAAATCAATTCCATCCCCCACTGAGCAGCCGTGGTCCAAAAAGACATCATTCAGAGATGGACCTTGGAGAAGAGAAACCATAAAACCAGGAGGTCAGGAGACAAAATGTTCTTCTTTTCATAGAATTAGGTGTTGTACAGCACCCGTTGCAAGCTCGTTGGTTTGTTTATTTGTGCAGATCTTCCCCCACCGCCTGATCCCCCTCCCTCAGAAGGCTCTCAGGTCAACCTGGCAACCATGTCGAAGGCCAGGACTCAGCCACCTAGCCGAGAATGGAGGGCAGATCAGAGAACACCGAGCCAGTGGAGCACAGAAGGTCTGAAAACCTACTACACTCTTACAAATAGGGTCAGTCACCCATCCTGTAACTACTGTCAATCAAACATTGAATGGCTGCAGGATGCCAGATGAATTTAAACAAGTCTATTCATGTTTAAAGTCAATCACAAACACAAGGTTTCTATAAGATACGCTCTTCAGAGGTCAGAACGAGCCCTAATTTGATTCCTTTCCTTCAGTGCATCCTGTTTGAGTGTAAATGCTGAATTCTGTGCTTAAATATACAGAAGAGGAGCTTAGCCATTACAGTGTGAATATGCAGTCCAGGAATCCCATGTCCAGTCAGTGTTCTCCTGCTGCACCTTCCAGCTCTTGCTCTCGTCCCTCCACAGCTTCTCACACCAGGAGAAAAAAAGAGGTGAGCTGAAGATGTTAGTACAGTTCTGTGTGTGAATGGCTGGTTCTTGAGAAATCCAAACTAATTAGAACTAATTGAACCAGGCTCCCTGGAAGCATGCATATGTCATAGTTATATACACAAAACATATAATTAGACATTTGTTAAACTGTGTATGTGTTTACGCACTGCTTGGTTCAATAGGCTTAAATTAGTTAATTACAGTATTTACTACTTCCACAGAACACACGGTGCAGTAGAACAGAGATCGATATGCAGCAACACAACACATGTCTCAAACGCAAAGGCCATTTAATCACCAGGTTCATAATTGGCATTTCACTGATAAACATTAACAAATACTTAAGTAGGAGTGACGAACAACTGATTAGCAAAAACATCACTGCATTTGCAAAGGCCACACAGGGGAGCATCTCGCCTTTTGTGCTCTCTGCTGTCCTGCACCTGCAGTTCATTAAATCATGTGTTTGTTTGTTTGCAGAACGTGATGTGAGTGGAAGATGATGAATTTCTTCTCAGTGTCCTGCTGTACCATGTGCTCCAACAAACTTTTATTGCAAATGATGTCCAGTAGAACACAAGAGCCATACAAGTGTATGTGATTCTCATCCACCTCCTTAAGCTATTTATTTATTTAATTTATTTATTTATTGTGTGTTGAACCCCTGCTTTTATGCATATAATATTTTTTGACTATGCGTTGTGTGAGTGAATGACAAATTTACGTCATTTACGTCAGACAAAATGTTTCCGAATGTATTTTTTTCTATTTACCTTGATACCTCGATGTTTACATTTAATTCCATGCTGTTTATCTTGTGTAATACTAGAGTCTCTGCGTCTAAACCCATAACAGTTTTATGATAGAATAGTACAGCAGTTTAAGATCCAGCATCACTGCTTCGAATCCGTCCACACTGCAAAACTGTCATCTGCTCGGGAGAAATGAGTCTCGCCTGCTGCGCTGTGATGCTGACATACACATAAAGAAACTGTGCAAGCTACAGTGCTAATGTTACAAACACTGAATGATTGTAAGCAGGGCATGTTGATATTATACAAATGAGCTGACCATGTTGACCACATTAGCATTAAAATTGTTTATGTCCTCTGTTGTATTTTGGATTGTGCAAAAAAAACATACCAATAAAGCAAATGTTGAAATGCTTTTTTTTATAACAATAAAATGATGGCGTTTGTCTGGAAGATTATTTTTATTAACTGGTTGAATGACTGAAACTAAACTGAACTCTGTTTTTATTCCAGTGCAGTGTTGTCTTTTTTTTACTAGGGGCCACAAGTCAGTTTTTTCCATTTACAACTTTACAATCTGCAGAGTGGGATTTTTAAACCTAGTTTTGTCCAAATAGCTGCGTGCGTCACTCGCGAGATCTCTCTTGAGAGGCAAGGATATTTTCCTGACTTCAAGCTTGGAATTATAGGTCTTTCCCCATTTCTAACTAGCCTGTTTTATGGATGTTTACCACTGGCCTGTACTACTCACTTCAACATAAATGCACATAATTCTTAATTATAAGAACAAATGTCTCAGTTGTGCCTATGCAAGGTCAATTTATAACAAAAGAATATAAGGTGTGTACTTGTGTGTGTAAAAAATAAATAAATAAATGTAGCAGAGCAGTTGGATGCCACCCCTGAAGTCATTGTTCAATTAGATTTTTCATTCATACTGGAATAAATGTGAACAGTGGGTACTTGAAGAAATTATGATAACAAAGTGACACATTATATTATTGAATATGGTTTAATTATCTAAGCTTTGATTAAAATGTACTGAATAAATTATCTCCGTTCAAACAAACGAACAAAACAATAGGTACATGCACCAAAATTCATTGGGCAGAAGTGAAAGGTGACTAAAAAGAAAACCTCCCATCTTTGACTTTACTGATAAAATATCACAGCTTATTTTATTCAACCAAATCTGTGTAAAATGCTACTAATGAATCATTCACATTTGTTGAATTCAGCTCAATTTGCTTTCAAACTGCACAGTCTTTTTATGATGTATAGGGTACTATTAGTTATTTAGTAAATATTAATTAATCCCAAATCCCTGTTTTTACAGGGATGAAAATCCTGTTCATACAGTAAAAGCAAGAACTCGACTTTTTTGTACATTTTACACATAGGGAGACTTCTTAATGTGAAGCTCATGATATATAGAGCTTACGTTGTCAAATTTAAACTGTTTATTTATTTCAGATGCAGACAGGAATGAAATATACTTTTGTGAAACTCAGTTGTTTCATATTAATTACTTGAAATAAAGCGATCCAAAACAAATCCATCAACACAGACAAATAAGACTAGCTATTCAAAATATTAGCCATTCATTAAATTACTACAGCTTTCAAAGCGTTGTAACAATATGAACAATTATAAATGCTATAAAACCGATTCCAGTGATCAGTAAACAAGCAATTTAAATGTTTTAATGCACATTTTTGTGGATGCATCTCCATCTGAATTCATTTAATTGTAAGATTTCTCCAATTAAACAGCCAAGGTATTTACATAATAGTCAATACTATCAAGACTTGCAGTCAAATTTACATTTTACAGTTTTACACCACATCACACCCTAATGAAAGTGGTGAAGTTTCTGGGTTTGAGCCCCAGGAGTTTGCATGTACTCTCCATGCCTATGTGGGTTTCCTCCCCCAGCCTAAAGACTTGCAGATTAGGTCAGCTGGCTACTCTAAATTCCCCTTAGGTCTTAATACGAGTGTGAATGATTGTTTTTCTCTGTGTTAGCCTTGTGTTGATAGATTGGCAGCTTGTCCAGGGTATATCCTGCCTCTTGCTTGAAGTCAGCTAGGACTCAGCTTCAACCTGCATTGGATAAGCGGCATAGAAAATGGATGGATGGATAATGAAAGTGATGGCTTTTCACTGTTGGAGCCTTAGTGAAGCAGATCATTTGGATAAATGTCATGACATGTAGCAATTTGTTAAAAACAGGCATGGTAAAGATCTTAGGATTTTAAGAACTCATTGATTGACACAGGTGGCATAGTGATGCACTGGGTAACATCACCACCTCACAGCTCCAGCATCCTGCTTAAGCCTGAACTTGGGTTTCCATCTGTATGGCGTTTCTGTACGTTTTCTCCCTGTGTTCGTGCCAGTTTCCTCTGGGTTCTCTGGTTTCCAACCACCTCTCAAATACTTACCAGTAGGTGGTGACACCCAGGATATGCTAAACATGTTTCCTTGAGGTGTGATCGGACATAATTAAATAAAGGTATTCACTTTTTTTTTTTTTGATAAAAAACCCAAATCAAGAATGTGACACATCATGTTAATGAAGTGTCAAATAAATGTAAAAGTGTGATAAATTAGCTTTTTATAGTGCAACATTGTGGCTTTATGGCTTGGGTGAATATAACCTTTCAGCCATATCAGACCATATGAAGTTGCATAGCCACAGTTAACAACTGAGTAAATATTTCTTGTTAGTAAAAGACTCTAGTCAAGTGAAAGACATTCTCACTGGCTTTGAATGACATAGTTCTATTGTGGAGGGTAACAGCACTGACATAGCCCTACATACACTCTGAAATAAACAAATAAATAAATAAATAAATAAATAAATAAAGCTGGACTAAAAATAATCCAATCTGTGTCAATTTGAAAACCCAGTGCTGTGTCCAGTATTGAGTAACCCAGTGTGGTTTGATTGAACCCAACAAAGGTTAGGTTAGAATGTAGACCAAACCACTTAAACTATGGGTGAAAATTATTACATTACTAGGCTGTAGATTCCCAAGTTGTTATGGTTACAGCGTGTGTGTGTGTGTGTGTCACACATTGACATTGGCCAGAAGAGACCAGCTAACTTCACTGCTAAATTTACTGCCATATACCTACTTATTTGAATTTTTAGCCATTACTGGTAAAGACATTTGAAACATCAAGCGTTTTCGTACGAAAAGGCTACTTTAATCATACTAGCTTCCCTTCAGCTGCTCCTTCATCATGTCTGCATGTTCAGTTTCATAGAGGTTTTATGTCAGATGCCCTTCCTGATACAACCCACCCCCAATTTACCTGGGCTTAGGACCACACCGTCCTAAGTGGCTGTTTGAGCATCTGGCCACAATGGCTAGAGATTTGAGCTTGTGATCTCCCCATGATGCAACAAATACCGTCCCCGTTGAAGCACTCAGGGACTTACAGCAGTCATACAAGCTTCCTAAGAATATAGCCACATTGATAGCTATATTATTTCAGTATTAATGACATCCAGCCAGCAATCTATCAAAATTTGTGCAACAGTCATTTGTCTGTCAGTGAACACAGACGAATAATAACATCAGGATGGATTTTTGAAGTAGGTTAGTTAGTTTACAGTGTGCTTGGAATAGCCATGAGTCCCAAATAAAGCATTATTAATTCACACTGTACTGCCGGAGCATTCCGTGTTAGTCACATCAATGTCAGCGAATTTCCATTGCGTGTCCTGTGTGATAAATGTCCTTTCTAGACTCATCCATATTAATGAAATATCTCCAGCTGAAACTATTTAAGCTCTCTGGACAGGTGTAAGATTTATTTCTACAATAAAGACATGCTGCAACATGCTGGACCTCTGTATGGGGAGAAGGTGGCAAGCACACTGGGTGGGCCTATCAAATGAGTGGGTGGACCTGACTTCCGGTCTCGTCTCTACTGCGTAGACTATGGTTCCAAATTAGACAACATGGAGGTATTTTGGCTTCATTTCTATAGATATGGAAGCAATGGATATACTCTGTCCATGTTTTCTACAGTGGATGGTGTCACATGAAAAGTTTTTTTCATCGTAAAAAAGCTTCAGACTGTGCTTTTATCTACTAGTCACCACTAGATTAATCACAATAGCAATTTTACATGCTGATAACATGGATTTTTTTGTTAAAAAAAGGATTTCTTGCTAAAAAAAAAACAGATTTGCATAATAAATTGTCAAAAAGAATCATATAATGAAGTAATGTTTATGTATAGAAACCATCACACAGGTGATGTCTAATTACATCTGAAGACATCCAGTTGGCAACAGTACAAACTACTTTGTAGTGAACATTATGAGCTACAATAAGATGAAATTTTTGCTTGGGTATTTTTTTCTGTTAACAGGTATTTTAGAATGCAGAAGTCTCAACTATCCAACCAAAAAGCTTAGATGTAAATAATAACAATAACAACAACAACAATAATAATAATAATAATAATCCAGTATTTTTAGCAGATTTAACACATACACACACAACACATGGGGCTGAAAACAAATAGCTAATTCATACACAAGCAGTGTTACCAGCAAACCCATTAGCATTAAGCTACCTTCTATTACATGGGCTGAATAAATAAGCACTAACTGCACACAGCTAGCTGTAGTCTCTGCTGGAGTGGCTGGATTGTTGTTTTTTTTTAGCTTTGGTTGTATCCATCCTCGTCCTTGATTTTTACTTGCCAAACATGTGTGACCTCTCAGCTTTAGAGGATTAAGCACAAGTGTCCTTGACTTCCTAATCTATTGTTCATAATGTATCATGTTTCCTGAACAAGAATACTTAATATATATTAAGTGAATATTACATGAATATATTACGTGAATCTGTTAGGAAGATGAAGATGAAGAAGAAGAAAGGAAGATAATAAGAGGAATCAGTGTTGGTGCTGGCTAACTGGTTTGAAAACCCAAATTTTGAAAAATGATGCATCATACTTATTATTTAGCACAAGGAAAAGCAACATAGTTTGAATGTAAGCACTGGACGTATATTACAGGGACCTGATGGCCACCGTACGTCAGGTTAACACGCTTGGAAGGGAGGGGTAACAGAATCTTACAGAGTGGCCCTTTAATGTTGGTGGATGCTGGCATTCAGAAATCAGGCACAGTTGTATATGTTTGACACTGCTACTAAAATCCTGACATTCAATCCACCTAAGCATATTCTAGCATGACTGTACCCCTGTGCATAAATCAAGCTGCATGAAGACATGGTTTGCCAAGGCTGGTGTGAACTCCACACAGAGCCCTGACCTCAACCCCAATGAACATTCTGGGTATGAATTGGAACTCGGTCAGAGTGCTAGGGCTTCTCATCCGATATCAGTGCCTGACCTCACTAATACTCTTGTGGCTGAATGAGCACAAATCCCCACAGCCACGCCCGAAAATGTAGTGGAAAGCCTTTCCTGAAGAGTGGAGCTTATTATAACAGCAAAGGGGGCTCTATTACTCTATAATGGGATATTCACCAAGCACACATGGGTGTGATAGGTCAGTTGTCCACATACTTTTGGCCATGTATATGTATATGTACATCTTTATAACATAGCCCAATTCAACCCCTTCATAGATGCACAGTACAATTAAGGAGAATGTACAGCGAACAGGATGAACGCTAGGAACTCACAAATTAATTTTTATAAACTGACTGCAAAGTGCAAATTCCCAGTAATGTATCATCTAAGAGAGAAAGTTTAATGTTTTTATAGGAATCTAGCACTAGAGTGGAATGTCTTAGTTATTAATGACCAGTCTAGTGGCTCCCAGTAGGAAAACGTAGAAAAAGATGATAAGCTGGATCTGAAGAATCAGAAATGATCTTCTTTGCTCACTTAGGAGTGTTCTGAATAATATAAAATAATTATTCATTTTATATGATACATGAAATGATGTGAAAGTTAAGGGAGGCCTGTTCCAATGATTACTTTGAAGTTTGTTGCAGAACTGAATATGTTTTTGTTTTTCAAATGAAACAAATTATAGTAATGGAGATAACATATACACTCAGAGTCCACTTTATTAGGAACACTTGTACAGCCTCACATTCATGCAGTTATCTAATCAGCCAATCATGTGGCAGCAGCGCAATGCAAAAATTCCTGCTGAAAACAGGACAAGAGCAACACCAGTATGAATAAATTTATGAATAATTATGAAATTATGTGACTTGTGATTGCTGTATTGTTGGTACCAGATCGGCTGGTGTGAGTATTTCGGAAACTGCTGATCCCCTGGCAATTTCACACACAACAGTCTCTAGAGCTTACACAGAATTGTGTGGAAAAGCTAAAAACATTGAGTGACAGTTTTATGGGTGGAAATGCCTCGTTGATAAGAGAGGTCAGAGGAAAATGACCAGACTGGTTCGTGCTGCAGGGAAGGATATAGTAACTAAAATGAACAATCTTTACAACTGTGGTAAGCAGAAGAGCTTCTCAGCATGCACAAAACATCGAACCTTGATGTGGATGGGCTACAACAGCAGAAGACCACATCAGGGTCCACTCCCATCAGCCAAGAACAAGAATCTGAGGCTGTCATGAGCACAGACTCACCCAAATTGGACAAGTGAAAACTGGAAAAAGACTTGATGTTTTTTCCCCCTAATCTTTAACTGTCCATGGAGAGTCTGTGCACCTCAGATTCTTGTTCTTGGCTGATGGGAGTGGAACCTGATCTGGTCTTCTGCTGTTGTAGCCCATCCACATCAAGGTTTGATGTGCTGTGTGTTCTGAAATTTTATTTCTGCTCAACACGGTTGTACAGAGAGCTTATGTGAGTTACTGTAGACTTCCTGTCAGCTCAGACCAGTCTGGTTGTTCTTCTCTGATCTCTCTCGCCAACAAGCTGGTTCAGTCTACAGACCTTCTGTACACAGGATTTTTATTTTGTTGTTGGTGTTTTCGCGCCATTATAGAGACTGTTGTGATTGGAAATCTCAGGAGATCAGCAGTTTCTAAAATTGTCAAACCAACACATCAGGCAACAACTGTGACCATTAACTGAAGCTCTTGACCTGTAAATACATGATTTTATGCATTGTCCTACTGTGTGTGTGTGTGTGTGTGTGTGTATGTATATATATATATATATATATATTGTAAATACATACACTTTGTATAAATATTTTTAAAAATCATTAAAAGTTTTTTTCACCATTCATATCCATGCATTTACACATTCATTCCCGCCTAGGATTGTGCAGAACCAGTGCAACAATCTTACATGAAGAAGCAAGGCTAAAGCTGATTTCTTCTAGCTCAGACTCTAGATTCATGCAGCCTGTTTGTGACAGTCATGTCAAGTGATTACACAGTGAAACACCTGTTAGATTTGCTTACTATTCCAGCTGATATTTTCAGTCCACTTTGCTGACACATCTATCTTTAGCAAGGTGCATGTGAAATACTCACAGTGTAATGAACACCGATAAAGTAGATTATTTACCTTTTTACAAAATGCCTTTGAACTTTGACTGAACGTACATTGTGCAATTAAATAAAAAATTACACAAAAGGGCAGACAAAAGAATCACAAGTTTAGTGGGTTTTCTGTTGGAATGAAAATGTCACAAAAATAAATCATTAAAAATAATTATAAATGCAACATGTACAGTATGTATCTAATAGTTTACCCCACACCAGTGGTATTATTCAGATGATGAGACATACTGCATTACTCAACCTGAATAGATTAGTTCTCCCTCCCATTAGATTATTTATTTAGTTAGATTACAACCATCATAACAAGCCTTCACTGTTTGAACTATAACCTGAAATATCATTTTAATATAACTTCATGTCATGATAAAAAAATTGAAAGATGAGGTACAAAGACTTTTAGGTCATTACTGTTTAGTTGATGGCTCTGCAAAAATGTTGTCAGCATGCATCAATGCATCAGACTGAACAATAAGCCAGATGGCAACCTTGGATTTTCATGCGATTTAAACGGAAGAAACAAGGGTGTTATGTAGTTGGCATCTGATAAATGGATAGAGACATGACAGAACAGTTTTCTGGTTTCATTTATTAGCCATGGTTCGACTGACTAGAAATGCTGAATGTGGTGGGAGAATATATCTGTGCTTATATAATATCCTCAGCAAGTGAGATGTTTTTTAAAGCAATCAAAAGGTTAGCCGTTCAAGGTCACATTAGAAATACAATACAAAAAGCACAGAAAAAGAAAGAATAACTTTGTATTTTAGGCTGTTTTAAAGCTGTATAATTCTGCAAAAACTAGACCCTCTGAACCAGAAGAAATGCAAGCAAATAATGCTGGGGATTTAAACCATGACTAGAGCTTGTTCAAGTGTCTTAAAAGGTCAAAGGTATAAAAAAGAGAAAGAAATGGAAGTGTGCGCACTACTCCTGCTTTATAGCTCACGCAGTTTCGGGAAACTATTCACAAACCGCACAAGCAATTTCCACAATACTTTTGCATTAAAGCTCAGTGTGATACACCATGAATGGCTGGGAGAATCAATAGGCTTACCAAAAGTGTTTAAAACACCTGTGAGATCAACTGAGGTTACAAAGAATAGAATGTTTGAATGAAAAGCATGCTGGAAAAGTCTGCTTTGTGTACGCAGTAACATGGCAACATCACAGTGAGCGAACAATTTGGTTCGCTGGTCTCGACACCAAAAACCTTGCTGACCTGATGACTATGAGATGGACATTTTTATCTCCACAGAAACAAATGCATTACATATGTTAATAAATGTTTAATGCAGGCAAATAAGATAGCCTGTAGTAAATATAATACTTTGGTATATTCATCTTAATGGTTTTCCTTTGCATTGCAGATGAAAGATGGCATTGCAGTAAATGCATATAAGGCACTGCAGTAAAGGAGAGTTGATTAACCGATTTATTATAATCAGTCCCTGAACTAAATGGACCATTTGTTGCAGTGTGGGATTTGCTTGTATTGATCCAGGTTGTGCGTTGAATGAGCAACAAGGTGCTGCAGTGTTAGGCCCAGACGTATATCTTAATCTTAAACATTTATGGCAAATGCTCCTGGCACATAAATTGTTATTTAATGCTTATTCTTTATAATATTTTCATTTTAAAGGCATATGCAGTGACTTATGGTCCCATGGCACCAGGATAAGAACAAAGATGCTTTGAGAATTGCTTGTCATTAATCATTTGCCATTCCCTGCATGCCACTTTAGATTAACTCTGAATGGCTGCATAGAGTCAGGCTGGATCTTACTTGGATGATGAAAGGCAATTAAAATTATCCTCCCAAAGGTAAGTACTGTATATACAGCATGCCACAAGTATATATAAAAACTTCACTAGACAACTTGATAGATAGAAATGCAGTAAGTTCCAGAATTATCTCCACCCTTCAGGATGACAAAATGATTGAATACATAAGAAAATGCAATGTAAACACGAAGTAAACAGAATGCACAATGATATAAAGTTGACTTTTAATTAAACAACAGGAGAAAGTAGAAACTCGTACTCTAACAACTATCCATCTCAAATTTAAACCATAGCATTTTCTCTTCAAATAAGGCAAACTGGGTTCCAGAGTGGCACAACAGAAAGGCATTTATTCTGTTGTCATGAGATTGCGAGTGCAAATACTGACAATACCACAACCATCTGTGGCCAAGAGTGAAGAGAAGTAAAACGTGTCACAGTGTGGCATACTCTCAAGGTTAATCAAAGCGACAGTAGCCGTGCATCTGTGAGCTCAGGTATGCGGAAGTTGATAGCTTCTACAAAATAGACTTTATGTTAAAACTGTAATGCATTTCCTGCCTACACAACTGTACATTTGACAATAGAACACACATTTACAGAAGCGAGTTATTTGAATTCCCACTATTCAGTGTTACCCAGATGAGAATGGGTTCCCTTTTGACTCTGGTTCCTCTCAGGGGTTTTTTCCTCATGTTGTTTCTTGCCACCATCACCGCAGGCTTGGTCATTAGGGATACATTTATAAATTCATATGTTTAAAATTTGTAACCGAAATTTATATATTTCTGTAAAGCTGCTTTGTGAAAATGTTCATTAAAAATAAAATAGGATAGGGTTTTCCTTTGAGTGTGTTAAGTTGCCCTGTGATGAGGCATATGCACCGGTTTGCCTCACCATTTAAAGAAAATCAGAAGTAAATACAAGCAAAATGTCCTCAATTTTATTCTACTGGTCTAAGATTCTACATTAAGGATGTAACTGAATATTAACATGTTATTTACATGATACAAATACAGACATGATTAGGAGGTACAGTCTTCTTGTTTTTAGTCTCTTGGTTGCGACTAGGGGTGTGCATCAGGACTGGGCTCCCATGAGATGGAACAAAAAAGTCACCTAAGATGGAGGTTGTTATTTTCATGAAAGCATGAGTGAGATATGAAGCCCACGGGACAAAGACATCCATTAATGTGAATGAAAGTCACTGTGCATTGCTTTTATAATAACTGTCTGATCATGGAGGTTGAAATTAGGCTACTAATTTATTCATATTTGGTGAACAAGTTAACCAAGTTAGGCCACACCCACTGTGGGTATTAATTGGAATACAGATCAAAAATGGATATTTGGAGCACTGTTATTGTTTTACACCCCTACTGTACATGTGCTTCCAACCTTGTAAGGAAGGAAGAGGCATTACACTAAATATTAACTGACTGGCGTGGCAATGACTTTTTGTTTAACAGAAAAAATGAAACATTTAAATTAGATTTACATATTCATTTTATATAAATTTTTGCACTTGCTTCTGATGAGTACCAATAATTCTGTTGAATATACATTGGTATGTATGTAAAGGGTGTGCAATGTTTACAACATACAGAGAGAAACAAAAGTTAATCAGCTAATATCACTTATTATTTACAATGTGGATGCTTATTCATTAATTCGTTCATTCATTAATTCAGCTTCAGTAACCGCTTTATACTGATCAAGATCACGGTTGGTCTATTGATTACCCTCGGAATACTGGGCACAAAAGTAGGAGAATTCATCCCATATGTGATCCCAGTCCACTGTAGGGCACCATTCACACACAAACAAACATAATCATTCCCACCCAGGGGTAATTTGACACAGCCAATCTGCCTTCCTGCATGAACACAGGGAGAACATGTGAAATGCCACACAGACTGAAACCTCAGAGCAGAACTGCACCCAGAACCTGGGAGTTGTAAGGCGGTAATGCTACCCAGAGCACTACAATGCTGTCTGAGGCTTATTCAGGCATTAATTTATATCTAGTTTCCAGTAGTATCTTCTAACTCCAATAGTTTGTAATCAAGACTATTAATTCAAAAGTTTAACTGGACAGTCTAACTGAAACACTTGTATGAATTCATGAGATGATCAAAGTAGGGCAGTATGATATGAGCAAAATATCATATCCCGATATACAGTTGCACCTTAAATGATTCAACCCCCAATGCAAATTAGAGGTATTGGGGACATTTACAAACTTTCATTGGTTTGCAATAAACAAATCAAACAAGAACAATTTAAATAGGTCAGCACAACCATTACAAGTGGTTTCTCCATATTCAACTCTAAATGCCAGTTTTAATGACTATTGCAGTTTTAAAATTATTCAAACCCTTCATGCCAAGCATTTTTAGTACTTAGTAAAGCATCCTTTTGCTGTTATGAGCTGCTGCAAACATAATACATAGCCAGACACCAGCTTCTGGCAGTGTTCCCGAGGAATCTTAGTCCATTCCTCATGGGCAATGTGCTCCAACTACTTTCTTCAAATCCCCAAAAGTCAGGCGACTGTGACGTCCACTTTAGTATCTTCCAGAACCTTTTCTGAAACTAAGCCTTGGCAGACTTTGAGGTATGCTTGGGATCATTGTCTTGTTGGAAGGTCCAGTGATGCACAAGCTTCAGCTTCCTCACAGACTGCAGGATGTGTTCTTCAGGAACGCTGCCAAAAGGAAATTTTGCCCATAAACTTGATTTGCAGTGGGGTTTGAATAATTTTAGGTGCAAATGTAAGTAATTTTATATCCAGATAATAATACATATTACAATATAGCACATTTTCTGTAAATTCAAAGAAAAAATTTAAAATAAACTTATTTGTTATTAGAAAAATCACTAATGTAGCATTTTCAAATTATCAAAATCATCAGAAATAAAATACTAAGTTTAAACCTGGTATAAGTGCATCTTTTGATAAGGTTCTTGACAATAATGGTGGTAAAATCACTAACATTATTCGTCCAGGGTTTAAAAATACGGCTAGTTCCAAAAAAACAACCACTTTGATCCAAAATAATAATAGACAAAATAATAATGAGAGTCCTTATTTCACACAGGTATCCTGCTCTTAATGATCATTTCAATTTCTTATTCACTAAAATTTTAGAAATTTTAATTTCTTACTTATTTATAATTTGGCTGGGGGGAGGGAAATGTCGACCTCTAATCTGCAGCTAATAACCTGTTCCATGCAAACATGGCTTTAGCAGTGTCTAGCAGCCCGTGATTCAGAGCAACAGCGGCAGCTGCATCCCAAATAAACCATGCAAATGATGACAAATATTGCAGTAAAGATTGTGATTTGCAACACAACATAGATGTTAAAGCATAATATAAACTGAAAGACAGATTTCTATCTCATCCAAAGATGAGTCTAAGAAAGCATCGGAGTGTGGTGCAAATAACATTTGTAATAAAACTCCCACCCAATGAGGAATATAACATTAATAAATAAATATTTACCATTAATGATATTAACATCGTCAATTATATTATATATAACATAATCAGTTCCATCAGGGTTATCAGGATTCAGGATATACTGCATAGTGGATTGTGAAGGTTTTCCATTAAAGTAAATAGTTGCTGCCATCTAGTGTAGGAATTATGAATTACTGCATTAAAAATGTTTTCAGCACAGCTTGGAGCCTATCATGGGAACACTGAGCTCAGTGCTGGAATAAATCCTGGATGGGATGCCAAGTTGTTGCAGGGCATCATGCAATGCACAAATTCACATACTCAAACCTAGGAGCAATTTATCTTAGCCAGTCCAGCTACTGGCATGCTTATGGGATGTGGGAGAAAACCAGATAACCCTGAGGAAACTAGAGAACCCTGAGATAACCCAAGCTCAGGATCAAACCCAGGAGCTGAGATGTTGCAACACTACCCACTGTGCTACCATGCCTCCCAGACCAGTGTACATGATAAAATGAAGCATTTAAGATTGCAGGCGTTTTTATAGTAACAGTGACTAAAGTGACATCTGCATTTAGATGCCTGTTAGTAAGGCATTTTGTTAAGTAGCTTTTCTCTTGGCGGAGATGGTGGGGGGCTCATGGGCATAGAGAGTTCCTGTAAAATGGGATGTTTTATTGCTGTTGACGTGTATGTGTATTCCTGAAGCCTGATGTCATGCCAGTGCTCATCTGGACACACGTCTATTGCTGTGGCTCCTCACGTCATCCGGTCCTGCCTAATTCGTCCCGATGGTCTACTTCCACTTGGCGCTTACTGCTGTAGATACTCGCACGTGGACACTGTAAAGAACCTGAAAAATAGTTTATGTTCATGTCTCATCCATGCCTCAGTGAATAATCTTACCTAGATACTGTAGATTTGTACCTATGAACTGCTGCTGTAGTCATAAAGACTGTCCTGTGCTTATCTCAGGATTCCTATTCACAATACACTCATACTTATCACACTTACTGCTAGACTTTATAGTATACAGTTGGAGAAGAAAAAGGATTAAATCCTACTATCCGGTGTCACCTTGAAAAGGTAAGTTGCCTTTTGAGTCAGGTTCCTCTCAAGATTTCTTCCTCATGTCTTCTCAGGAAATTGCCACTGTTGCCTCTGGCTTGCTCTGGGACCTGGATTTCTCTTATGCTGCTTTGAGGCACTGTTGATTGTTAAAAGTGTTACACAATTGAAACTGAATTTTAATGAACTGAACTGGATCCATTTGTTTGCTTGTTAGAGGGAAGCATCACTGCAAACCAATACAATGTTATTCTGACTGATCACCTTTATCCAATTATGAAACATTTCTATATTGATGGGAATGGGTTTTATTTTCTAGGATGACAATGTCCCTATCAACAGTACATTATATGAATGGCAACAGCTCCAGGGTCCCTGTGTAATCCCAAGCTCAGGTTCATATGTTTCTACGTTTAGGGTTTCCTCCGGGATCTTTCTTCTACCTCCTAAAAACCTGTCAATAGGTGGACTGACCATAATAAACTGCCCCTAGGTATGAATGACTGTGGCAATGCATGTGTGTGAATGCAGAAATGTGTGTTATTATTATTATTATTATTATTATTATTATTATTATTATTATTATTATTGTTACAATACCACCATTTTAGTTGCCAAATGTGGTGATGGTATTGATGACCAGTATTATGATTTACTCTGCCTTTAACTCTTTCTCATATCATTCTCTGTCAACACTTCTAATATGGCTGGAACTTGGAGGTGGGCCATAAGGAGTTTATTTAATATGTTAAAGTTTGTATTGTCAACATTTATTTACTGACAGATGGTAACACCGACACTGTTTCCATGCAGAATCTAGTGTAGAGTTTCTCATGATGTTTGATGATCACTCACTCTGGCTGGTACTCAGAAAGCTGTCAGCCATCAGTCATGTGGTGTAGGCATACGGGTGACATGAGACACAGATGCCACCCAGGCCACACTCTGGACAAGGCAAATCAGATGTTTCTTCACCTCTTACTCTGTACCGGCTTACAGACTCTTACAGGCTCCAAATGCAATATATGTGAAAGTTGTGCCAAAATTCTCAAGTTTAAAGAGAGTGGTGTTTATAAATTTCTGTTTCTGCCCTTTAAAATTTAAATTTCTACACTTTCTAACTGGACTGTTAGGCTTCCATGCTACTAGGTGGGGGTGAGTGATAGGGACACTCAAATAGGGGAAAATGTGGTCCAGTTGTTGGTCCCAAAAGATGCTTGGAATTGCTTCTCCATGAGGCTCAATATAACTCCATGGTTGGCCACCTCAGGGTGGATAAAACATTACAACAGTTAATGGCCCGTTTTATGCCTGGGCATGGCGATGTACTTTAGTGGTGTATGTCTTCCCACAAAAGTCAGCTGTCAATCCACCAGCCACCCCAAATGTGTCATTGCACCATCTGCTTCACATTGAGATCCCCTTGTAAAGTAAGGACATATTCAAGCAATTATACTAGTCAGCACAGGGATATAAATTTTTATTCATCCTCATGAACTAGCTGGCATGATATCCTGAGGCATTACATATGTGAATAGTCTCTGTGTAGGGTATGGCTGTGGCACTGTTTGTGTTGTTTAACCCAAAAGAGGTTATGCGATCAGGCCACATAATTTATGTTGCATACATGCCATGAACTTTATGAGCTTTTGGAAACTAAAGTGATCTGAACTAGCTTGTACCACCTCCAAACCAATAGGTTTGTTGGCTGCTTTAAGATGACCTAAATATGATTTGAAATTTCATACACTGTGCTAAACAAATCTGGGATAAATGGTTGCAATGCCTATTTTTGCAGTCCAGGAGTCCAAGCAGAGCTTTATGTTTACTCCCCTGCCTGGGAATATAGAACTCATGGAACACCACATTGAGCCTGGGCAATTATGTGCAGTGAATTCTCTTGCCTGAGGACAAAAGAAAAGCAGATCAGGAAAATTTTAAACAAATTCTAGAGATGGGAGTTAGAGAAAAGTCCAGAGTGACTGGAACAGCGCCATTGTGCTTATGCCTAAGGATTTCTGGGTGGATTTCCACAATGGGAACAGTGTTTCTAAATCTGACAATATTTGCTTATCTAATGCCTTGTATTGATGATCTCCCAGAATGGCTGGATTCGGCTTGTTTTGTACTTGACCCTGGTGTTTACATTTGCTCCTTTTGGTGTTTGCATAGAAAGTAATGGCTGGATTGCCATAAAATGTGTTGTGCACAATCAAAACCCCAAATGGAAGAAACCTATTGATTTGGCCTTTGATTTGACCTTTCCTCTAATGCCGCCATTGAGCATTTTAATTTCATTTCCATTTCCACGATTGCAGATGTTTATTTTCTAGTTGGTTTGTATGCTGCTGTTATTCTGTTCTGCTGATGTTATTCTTTTGCTTCTTATATCATTCTGTAGATTATAAAATATGTTTATTTTAATTGAAGAGGTTAATCTATATTTAAGTTATATTTAAGTTCAGTAATGTTAAAAGAATTTTCCATTTAAGACTTTTACCATTTAAAATACATTTAAATGGTAAAAGATGACATTCAGCACATTTCTTATTGAGGGTCTCAATGCTATATGTGCTATATAAAGCAGTGAGTAAGCTGGAAAGTTTTATTACTGTGCCACTGTGCTCTAACTCAAATAAACACCCCACATGCACTTTCATAAATCTTTGCCTGTCAAAAAAGCACATTTTAGATAGACAGTGCTAGCAGTACTAATAATTAATGCCTAATGTGACTCCAATTACTCTGTATTTTATAACCATAGACCTTTATATTACAACATTTAACATTTTAGTTTCTGAGCATCTTGCAACAAATGGCTAAACCACATTAATAGATCACTAAATGTAGATCACTACTATCCAATGATGAAAAACTGATCAACATAAAAATATTCCAGGCAGAGAAATCAATATCATAATTCTTCATTTAGGCTTATATCCTTTTTCACAAAGCTGTTCTTTTGGATAGTATAAGGTTGTCTCCCTCTTTTGGTGGCAATAACAAATGCATGAATTCATGTCTCATTACCTTTTATTACCAGACAATTAACAAGATCAATTTGTTAGCTTTGGGTTTCACATTACATATCCTCTGATACTTTAATCTTTGCCTCTAAGTGCAATGCAATTATACCATTTGATAAGATTAAGGAACAAGATGAAGATGGGAGCAAGCACTGAGAATTAATTAACACTGCACAACAATTTTTTTTTTTAAATGTCTTGCTTCCTGAAAAGTTTTTGCTGATTGTGACAGGTACCTACTGGTTATGCACAAATATAATTTTGTATTAAAAAATATATATTTTCTTTTGTATTCAATGTCTGGTGCATCACGTTGCAGTGTCCAACAGCAGTCAGCAAGCATTGACGGATTCCAG
>JAQQZR010000003.1:14249000-14291416 GCA_030068235.1 Notoglanidium macrostoma | reverse complement strand
ATACTATACTTTACTATACTGATACTATACATACACACTGACTTTCTATATTAACCAAATGAGCAGGATTGGTGTATGCCAGCTACCTTTATAACATGCTGAGACAGCATCAAGCTTGTTCAGACCTGCCCAGGCATGCCCAGGATGTCAACTTCTACAGAACAGCTTCAAACCTGGTCTGATTCCATGCCTGGACATGCCCAGGCTGCGCAAACCGTTGTTGATAAGTCACTTACGGGAGCAAAAATGTTTGGATACAAATATAAGACATAACTGAAAATTTCTCTGAAACGGTACATGATGGGTAAATTTTGATGTGATATTCGTGATCAGCACGCAAAAATCTATGAGAAACACCCAACAGTGTTCAAGAAGCAAAAACATTGTTGTGCAGTGTAATTGCTGAACTCATTTATGCACCTGAACTTAAGAGTAATAATTACATATCAGTGCAATATTATGGCCTTTGTTTATACTAATGAGTTCGCACACTTCATAGTGCACATTAGTGGGGTTTGTTAAATATCTGAAATCTGAAGTTTAAACTCTTTTGATTATTTATTTTCAAAGATATTGCACAGTAGGCACCAACTACTACACTAACACAAATACACCAATTCACCATAACATTTAAACCACTGACAGGTGAAGTGAATAACATTGATTATCTCTTTCAGTGGTACCTGTCAAGGGGTGGGATATATTAAGCAGCAAGTGAACAATCAGGTCTTGAAGTTGATGTGTTGGAAACAGGACAAATGGGCAAGCATAAGAATCTGAGCATCTTTGACAAGGGACAAATTGTGATGACTAGACAACTGGGTCAGAGCATCTCCAAAACATCAGTTCTTATGGAGTGTTCCAGGCATGCAGTGGTCTAGTTCCTACCAAAGGTGGTCAAAGAAAAGGCAACTGGTGAACTGGCAACAGGGTCATAGGTGCCCAAGGCTCATGTGAAGGCTAGCCCAGCTGGTCGATCCTACAGAAAAGCTACTGTAGCACAAATTGCAGAAAAAAAAGTTAATGCTGGCTTTGATAGAAAGGTTTCAGAATACACAGTGCATCACAGCTTGCTGCATATGGGGCTGCATAGCCACGGACTGGCCAGAGTACCCATGCTGACCCCTGCAATGGGCATGTGAGCATCAGAGCTAGACCATGGAGCAATAGAAGACGGGGGCCTGGTCTCATGAATCATGACGGGGTGATTGTGTGTATCACTTACCTGGGGAAGAGATGGCACCAGTATGCACTATGGGAAGAAGACAAGGCAGCAGAGGCAGGGCTGGGCAATGTTCTGCAATGTTCGGCATTCATGTGGATGTTAATTTGACAAGTACCAAGTACCTAAACATTGTTGCAGACCAAGTACACTCCTTCATGGCAATGGTATGCCCTAATGGCAGTGGTCTTTTCAGCAGAATAATGTGCCCTGCTACACTGCAAAAATTGATCAGGAATGGTTTGAGGAACATGACAAAGGGTTCAAGGTGTTGACTTGGTCTCCAAATTCCCCAAATCTCAATCCAATCAAGCATCTGTGGGATGCACGTGACAAACAAGTCCAATCCATGAAGGCCCCACCTTGCAACATACAAGACTTAAATGATCTGCTGCTAACATCTTGGTGCCAGGTACCACAGCACACCTTCAGAGGTCTTGTGGAGTCCATGCCTTGATGGGTCAAGAGAGGGACAAAATATTAGGCAGGTGGTATAATATTGTGGCTTACTGGTATAAATAAATGCAAAAAAAATAGGCCTAAAATAAATTTAAAAGGCTATAGCTAATCTCAAATGAAGATATCAAACTTAAATTATGACAGACAAATGAGAATTAAATTTTTATGCTTAAACTGGCACTTCCTTTCAGCTGAATTGTTTTTGACCTTTACTACTCTGTTGATAAATATACACAATAGGCCACTAGTAATACAAATATGAATCCAGCCATCAATCCATTATCTTTACCGCCTATCTGTTAAGCGGTGCAGGGAAGCTGGGGCTAATCCAAGCCAACTTTGGGCAAGAGGCAGGGTACGTTGTGGGCAAGTCATCAATCTTGGACACAGAGACAAACAGCCATTCACATGCACACCTATGGGCTATTTAGAGTAGCTATTTAACCTAATTTACATATCTTTGGACTGTGGGAGAAAACCGGAGCACCCAGAAGAAACCTACATAGGCATGGGGAGAAAATGCAAAGTCAGAAAACACAGAAAGGCCCTCAATTGACCAGCAGGTTTGAGCCCAGAAACTTCTTGCAGTGAAGCAACCACAGCACCACCATGCCATTCCAACCTAGGATAAGTCGGCTAGAGCTCTCAGACGGCCGCTTTGTCTCATTGCCTCCTGTATGGGGAGGCAAGGATGTGATCGATACCTCTGTGTGTGTGTGTGTGTGTGTGTGTGTGTGTGTGTGTGTGTGTGTGTGTGTGCGTGCGTGCGTGCGTGCGTGCGTGCGTGTGTGTGAGTGAGTGTGTGAGTGAGTGAGTGAGTGAGTGAGTGAGAGAGAGCGAAAGAGAGAGAGAGATTATGCAGCTCAGAGCCCAGGCTATGCTGCAACAAGTAGTTTTTTACTATAATGCTCATGAAATCTATGCTGTGCCTAACTCTGCCCCTTTGCTGTTTGGTTTAGTAATATAACTGAATGAAACTAATGTGAGTTACATGTATTCATCCTTTCTTTTAGAAATCCTGTCATAGAAATAAAATAGTCTTCTTCACCTCTACAGCCATCTGGTATTTAGAAAATTTATCAGCAAATGCGAGGCATATTATTCAGACCTTATTTTGGACTTCTACATATATTATTTTATACATAATCCTCTTATCATAAGTGCAAATGAAATGGTGATTTACACAAAAAGAGTTTATCATGTCTTTCATATTCCTAATTTCAATACAGCTGCACCAGTTCATAACTTTACATTTGAAAAACAAAAGGGGAAAACAATCAAATATAACAATCATGTTTGTAAATTGTCAATTAAAAGTACTTTGTCATCAGTATTAGTGTGGCCCTCTCTATCTACTGCTAAATGGTTTTGTGTTTTCAGCAAATTCCCTTCAGCAACTGACTGCATCTCTGGCAGCTCTATTGTCCCTCAGTGCTGTGATCCCCTGGTGCCTGAACACGACAGAAACACATCTATCTATGGTACTGCAAGAGCTGTCTGTCCTGGTATAACTGAGCCTCAAAGAATTTAATTCAACAAAGTAGGTGAAGAATACATAAAGGTAGGTTTTGGGTGTGTGTATGTGTATGGAAAATTTACTAGAAGTGGTATTAGGGTGGTTATGTGGTACATGTACTTATGTACATACTTACCATAGTATTTAAAAAAAAACAACTATTGCTGATCTTATTTTTATTATGCTTTTTTCTCCTAAAATGTGTATTCTGTAATATGTAAAGTCTTTTGCAAACATTTTGTAAGCAAAATTGCTCTAAGATAAAGGCTACTATTTGCCCTATTTGCATACAGCAAAATAAAATAAATGAACCTAGTGTAGAGCTGATCCATGAAAATCTTTCATCACCCCCTCAGGTGCACTATGTACAGCTTTATGGGAGGTGGATTGTTCTGTGCTGGAGTTGGAAATATCCTGCTGGTGGTCTCCACAGCCACAGATTACTGGATGCAGTATCGCCAGGCCAGCGGTTACATGCACCAGGGCCTGTGGCGCTACTGCGTGCCTGGGAAATGCATGATACACACTGACAGCATTGGTGAGATATAGGAAGCAGTTATATATAATATATTTTATTCAGAGTACAACAAATCTACACATCTTTTTTCCCCTAATACAGCTTACTGGGATGCCACCCGTGCTTTCATGATCCTGGCCATATTGGCATGCTTCTTCGGCCTGCTTATAGGCATTATGGCTTTCATTAACTACTCCTCTTTTGGTGGCTTCGACAAAACATTTGCTGCCGGAATTCTCTATTTCATTTCATGTGAGTATGAACAGTCACAGTAGATTAGCACATTCAGTCTGCTTTTACCACATGCACTTAAGCTATACATTAGTCATGAATTTCCCTAAAATATTTAAGCATATTTTTTAATTATATGAATCCTCTAAATAATAGGTTATAGGTCTTTAAATTAGCACTTCTAATTTTTCAGGCTTTTTTGTGCTTCTGGCAATGGCTGTATACACTGGAGTGACTGTGAACTACTATGGGAAACGATACGGAAACTGGAGGTTCTCCTGGTCATATATAATGGGCTGGGTGTCAGTGGTGCTTACATTCTTTTCAGGTATACCATATTTCATAAGTATTTTGCATAAATTTGGGCAGATACAATGCTTGGTTTATAAAAATTTGCACTGGAGACAATGTTGTCCCTTTTTTGCAGGTATATTTTACATGTGTGCTTATCGGATGCATGCACCAATAGGCCCCATGTCACGCTGAGGTATCTCATCCTAGATCCACTCACCATTCAGTCTGAATGTGATCCACCATGCGATCCTGGATGCATACATTTTAATGAATTTGTTTACATAATTAATGAATAAATGGTTGGGACAAAACATGCTACTTTAATTCACAATAAAACAATACAAAAGAATACAGTATGTTGGCCTCATTATATTACAACAGAATAATAAAATAATGTAAATAAAATGTTCTTTTAAGACAAAAAAAAAAAAAGCAGAAATTAAGGATTTAATACTGAAGACAAATATAGGTAGTCAGAACTTCAAGTTGTTTATATCAAGTTTTAATGGGAGTGAGACACATGGAACACGTGCACAGACATGCTTCTCAGTGAACAAACTGATGGGTGTATCCCTAGAACTTGTAAGCCTTTAAAGAAAACCAGCACCTTGAATATAAACAGAATTATAAGTGTGTTTAGAAACATGCCACCAAGGGAACACGGGTTGCATGAGTAAAAATTAGAAGTTTTAACAGTTTAGTCAACTTCCTCAATAGTTGGTCCAGAAGATCCTCCTCCGCCTCCTCCAGGTGCAGCACCGCTCCCTGGGAATCCACCAGGCATCCCACCTGGCATGCCACCCGCCCCCTGGTACAGCTTGCTGATGATGGGGTTGCAGATCTTCTCCAGCTCCTTCTGCTGATGCTCAAACTCATCTTTCTCAGCAGTCTAAAAATATGGCATGAGTAACACATTAAAGATTGCTACTTTATATATATATATTAGGGATACCAGGCAAAGAAAGCTCTGAACGTTTTGCCTTGATTTTTACTGATCATATGATTGGTTTAACAATTGCATTGACCCTTGAATACATCTCAATTATCCACTTTAAAAGTGATGTTTTAAAGACAGCTACGGTGCATGTTAATAGCATACAAATACTGTTTGTCAACAACACAATGGAATTGAAAAGCAAGTCACCATGGAAAGTTTCCTGTACCTGGTTCTTGTCCAGCCAGCTGATAACCTCATTGCACTTATCCAGGATCTTCTGCTTGTCCTCATCACTGATCTTTCCTTTCAGCTTCTCATCCTCAACAGTGGACTTCATGTTGAACGCGTAAGACTCAAGGCCATTCTTTGAGGCTACTTTATCTCGTTGGACGTCATCCTCAGCTTTGTATTTCTCTGCTTCCTGCACCATTCTCTCAATGTCCTCCTTGCTGAGACGACCTGAAAGCAAAAATGGAAAGTTTTAATCCCTTATTGTAAAAATAAAAAAAAATAAAAATAAAAAAAAGGAGTAAACAAGCTCATGACGGTTGCACTACCTTTGTCATTGGTGATGGTGATCTTGTTCTCCTTGCCCGTGCTCTTGTCCACTGCGGAAACATTCATGATACCGTTGGCGTCGATGTCAAAGGTAACTTCAATCTGAGGAACACCCCGTGGTGCAGGAGGAATGCCCGTCAGCTCAAACTTTCCAAGAAGGTTGTTGTCCTTAGTCATGGCTCTCTCACCCTCGTACACCTGGCAAAGAACAATTAAGTAAGAATCTATTGCAGTGAAAATTGACATTTCTTTCCTGGTTTATGATGCGTCTCATCGCCAATTAGATATTCTCACCTGAATGAGCACACCAGGTTGATTGTCTGAGTAAGTGGTGAAAGTCTGCGTTTGCTTGGTCGGGATAGTGGTGTTGCGTTTGATCAGGACCGTCATCACTCCTCCAGCCGTCTCAATACCCAGCGACAGAGGAGTGACATCCAACAGCAGCAGGTCCTGAACATTTTCTGACTTGTCTCCTGACAAAATGGCTGCCTGAACAGCTGCAGAGAGATAGATAAATAAATAAGCAAATAAAAGGCGCTGTTCACGAAACCAACAGGACCACTGGCAGACAATAATTACTCAATTTACCTGCACCATAGGCAACAGCCTCATCAGGATTTATACTCTTGTTGAGTTCTTTTCCATTAAAGAAATCCTGTAGAAGTTTCTGAATCTTCGGGATTCGGGTAGAACCGCCAACCAGGACAATGTCGTGAATTTGGGATTTGTCCAGCTTAGCATCACGAAGAGCTTTCTCAACAGGGTCCAGGGTGCCACGGAACAGGTCAGCGTTCAGTTCTTCGAAGCGAGCCCTGGTGATGGAGGTGTAGAAGTCAATGCCCTCATAGAGAGAGTCGATCTCGATGCTGGCCTGAGTACTAGAGGACAGGGTGCGCTTGGCTCGCTCACAGGCAGTACGCAGACGCCGAACAGCCCTCTTATTGTCGCTGATGTCCTTCTTGTGCTTACGCTTAAACTCCGTGACAAAGTGATTGACCATGCGGTTATCAAAATCCTCACCACCCAGATGGGTGTCACCAGCTGTGGACTTCACCTCAAAGATTCCATCTTCAATGGTAAGGATGGACACATCAAAAGTTCCACCACCAAGATCAAAGATCAGGACGTTTCTTTCTGCTCCCACCTGCAGAATAATGAATAACGAACAAAAAAATTAATGCACAATTTTTATTACAATTCCTTTGTACTATTACTGTGATGTATTGCAAGCACACCCACTTTCTTATCCAGGCCATAAGCGATGGCAGCTGCAGTTGGTTCATTGATGATCCGAAGGACATTTAGTCCAGAAATGGTCCCTGCATCTTTTGTTGCTTGTCGCTGAGAGTCATTGAAATATGCAGGTACTGTAATGACTGCATTCGTGACACTCTATTGGGGGAAAGTATTTGGACCAGTTAAACAGTGTTACCTAAACCTTTCCAGTGAAGGTTGAAGTTTTAATCTACACTCCAAACAAGTGCATGCGTTGCTAATGTTTACATGTTAAACATGGGCTAAAAATTCCAGTATACAGTATATGACCCTGAACCAACAAACAAAGGCAGTTCATAGTTACTTATACATGTTAATAGTTACTTAAATAAACTACTTAAACATGTTTAAATGTTTCAAGTGAACAAAGCAAAGATATAACGACTGTATAGCTCATTCTCACCTTTCCCAGATAAGCTTCTGCAATTTCTTTCATCTTCACTAGCACCATTGAGGAAATCTCCTCTGGATAAAATGATTTGGTATCTCCTTTGTATTCAACTTGAACTTTAGGGCGTGAGGCATCATTGATCACTTTGAATGGCCAATGTTTCATGTCGGCTTGAACAACTGAATCATCAAATCGCCGTCCAATCAGCCTTTTTGCATCTGTACATGGAGCCCAGGAGGAAGTATACAAATCACCCTAATTCATAATTCACACATTCAATTTGTGACAAAATGACTAAGAAGAGCAACTCTGATGCTTACCAAACACCGTGTTGGTAGGATTAAGGGCAACTTGATTTTTGGCAGCATCTCCAATCAATCTCTCCGTGTCAGTGAAAGCAACGTAACTGGGTGTGGTCCGATTTCCCTGGTCATTGGCAATGATTTCAACTTTGCCATGCTGAAAGACACCCACACACGAGTATGTGGTGCCAAGGTCAATCCCAACTGCTGGTCCCTTCGACATGGTTTCTGCTACCTGCAAATACAAAGTTTACTGATAAGACATCTTGTTTGGGTATTTCCCCACTCTATAAATTTGTCTTGTTCTTTTTTTGACCCACGAGAACTCTGTTCTTGACTTGTAGTGACAGCTCGACTGATCTAATGGTTCTTTTTCACTCACTGGCTGTCAGCTGCACTTACTTTCATTATCCAGCACCTGTTCAGCTGATCTCTTAACAGACCTCAGCTGTCCATGTGGCCTAAAGATCCTTTAGCAGGTCACAAGAATAATCAACCTTTATTTCCATACATGTAAGCTAGAGATGAAAAGTCTATGTATAGTTGGTCTTATAATAAACCTTAAAACCTATTTTACATCGAGAGCTCGTGCAGATTCATTGAGGTCCTTTTACAGACCTGTGAAGAGAATTTTGACAGGCACGAGAAGGAAGTGGAACTGAATTAATAAAGAAAATGAAAATGCTCTTGCTGTCAGACTATCATACTTTCGCTTAGGCGTTAGATCTCTAAAGTCTTTCGTACTGACAGGAATCATTTCTGCTGCCGTTACGTAACAGCATATGGGAGTGTCTTAAATGCCTTGTTTGGGCAGATTTCGAAACAATCGTGAATGCCTGCTAGAACATTCTGCATATTTTGGCACAAACTCACGCCGACTCAATACTAGCACTCCAGTCATGAAGAATTTTAATTTTATAACACTCCTGAAGGTACAACGTCAGCCTCGACATATTGTTTACACTCTTGCAAACTATTTTTTATTCAAAATTATGCACTAATTGGCATACACAGTTAGCATAACTTTTTGTACATTTCTTTTTTACAGTCCTAGTTGAATGAACTTATTTGAAAAGGTGGGATTTACAGCTCTTCGTACCTGATAACACGTTTTACAGCTCGCCTCTTTTCAGCCGTTTTCTCTCGCTGTCACCGCGATGCAAATCCTCAGCGCGTCTGTAGCTTGCGCGCGCAGCCGTATCTTTTATACCGCCTGCTGGATTCCGGTTTCTAACGCCCATAGAACAGTCCAGAACATGGAAAGTGGGATGCAGCCAATCAGAATCCAGAAACCAAAACTAGAGCCGACCAATCAGAAAGGCGGAACTGTGCCAGGCTCACTCCTCCACACCACAAAAGGAAGATAACGTGAAATTTAGCTAGAAAGATCTCGGGTTATACTTAAAGCTGTTCAAGAGACGAACGATATCGGAAGAAACGTTTCAAAGAAAAGTTGGTAAAACTTGCTAAAAGAAATGTAAATACCTCTATGAAATGTCTACACCTCTATATCAGGGAGCGACGTTTTGCTTTTTGAGTGATAAATTACTTTGGCCACTTATGGTTTTTACCCCCTGACAGTTCCAGATGCATCCACAATTTCTTATAATAAAGTGAAATTAATAGTATAGAGTGTATAACAGCAAACTCTTGCATTTGTGCAGGACTACTGGAGCACACTGAGGATTATATAAATACTCAGGCTGCGAGCCAAATTCTTTGAAACACACCCTGTCTGCTGTTTGGTTAAGGGTGGGAAGAATTGTCTAGAATAATCTACAACTTCAAAATGCTGGTACGAAAAGCAGCAAGTCAAACTATAAACGTGACTGTGAGAAAATCCACACTACTGAATAACATACTGTAAAAGGCTATCTATGCCATGCATGTAATTAACAGATTAGTATATAGTACAATTACATTTTGAGACTTGCATGATTTTTTTTTGGTTTTGTTTCTGCACTCCAGCACACAGAATCTGACATATTCATATTTACACTCAACAGCCACTTTAATAGGAACATCTGTACACCCACTCATTTATGCAATTATCCAGTCAGCCAATCATGAGACTGCAATTCATTGTATGAAGTTTTGCAGACACAGGTGAAAACATCATTGGGGGAGTGGGGGGTGGGGTATGAGTGAATAGCTCAGTGAATTTGACCCATGGCTTGGTTGTTGGTGGCAGAAAGGCTGGTTTGAATATTTGAGAAACTACTGATTTTCAAGCACAAGGGTCTCTAGAGTTTACACGGAATGGTATATAAAAAAAAACCATCCAGTTCTGCAGGTGGAAATGCCTTGTTGATTAGAGAGGTAAGAGGAAAATGGTCGGACTGGTTTGAGCTGACAGAAAGTCAAATGTCCACTCGTTACAACTGTGTTGAGGTTCCAAAACCTATAATAAACAGATTGGCCAAGTCAATCACCTCATCCCTTAATGCAATTGAGGAGCATGCATCTCACTTCCTGAAGTCCTTCACTTGATGAAGTCCTTTGTTCTGTTGGCAGTGTATTTGGGTCATTGTCTTGCTGAATTATGAAGTTCCTCCTAATTAGATTGGATACATAAATGTTTCTGTAGACTTCTGAATTTATTCTACTGCTACCATCATTAGCTACATCATCAATAAAGCTTAGTCAGCCTGCTCCAGAAGCAGCCATGCAACCCCAAGCCATGACATTATTGCCACTGTATTGACCGATATGAGCAGATCCTTTAATTTCTCCACACCTTATTATGCCTTTTTAGTAGTAGTTAATCTTGGTTCTAGAACTTTTAAACTCATCTCTGTATTTCTTTGCAAAATCCAATCATCTGGTTCTTAGTGCTGATGACTGGATTGCATCTTGTGGTATAGCCTATTTATTTCTGTTCTCAAATGTTGGATTGTGATACCCTCACCCCTGCCCTGTGAAGGTTGTTGGTGAGGTCATTGACTGTTGGGTTTTTCTCCACAGCTCTCACAATGTTTCTGTCATCAACTGCTTTTGTTTTCCTTGGGTGACCTGTTCAATGTCTTGTTGTTAGTACACTAGTGGTTTCTTTCTTTTTCAGGACATTCCAGATTGTGGTGTTGGCTATGCCCACTGCTTGTGCAATGGCTTTGATAGCTTTTCCCTCTTTTCTCAGCCTCAAATTGGCTTGATTTTCTCCCATGGACAACTCTGGTTATCATGTTGTTTATTCCTTATTAACAACAAATGCAGAATGGTCAAACAAAGAGTAGACATTGTGCACTATTAATTTTTTTAAAATCAATCCAACAGGTCACACCTGTTTAACAAGAAATATCTGTCAGTCACATGTTCCAGTGTTTTTATCACTTGGAAAATGGATGGGTTCAAACAAAAGGTGCCATATTCTAAGTCTAACAAATCTAGATGTAAATATCAGGGAATGAAAGCTGAAATTCTTATCTATTGTCTCACCATCAAATTCCTTCAGGGTATAGCAAAAGAGAATGATTGACCTTACCATTACAATATTTTAAAAGGGACTGTATATGCAGGAATCTAGTAGGAATCTAAGGTTACCAGTGCAATTGAGTACTGATTTTTTTGCTTTAAAGTCACAATACACAATAAAAATATATTTTTAAAAAGCTTGACAGACTCCTTTAAAAATTTATTTAATTAATTGATGTATGCCTATGTACAGTATGATGCCTAGAAACATAAAAGGTACAGAGATTAGCATAAATATGACCAACAGTTGTTTGAGTTTAACCTGAGACACATGTGTATGCCTGAGCATGGGGTCAGCTTCAGGCCTGGGCTCAGGCATAAATTCAGACTCAGACATGTACGCAGGCATGGACATGGATGTATACCTTGACTTTCCAGAGGGAAACATGTTTGGAACCTCAGCTTGGATGCAAATAGAGCAGGACGTCATGTGTTTAATAATGTACTGAACCATGTCTGGCCACCAATACTTCTCCTCATAAGTTTGCTCATAAGTTTGACAATAATATGGGTGCCCAGTGGCACCAGGTGTGAGACCTAGTGATCAGTCTTCCTGTCTATCAAGTGGTAATGTAAGTTTGCTCTGGTGGACTTTCAGCTGGGAGTGGATATGGTAGAGTGTTTTTAAGTTTTTTCACTCTACCATATCCACTCATATATTATCCATATTTAGCATTTGCTAGAATTTGACTTTTAGAATTTGAATTCTGGCTGCTTGCCAATTATTTTAGCCACTGGAATTGATGCTAGCATAAATGCAAAGAAAACATGCAGTTATGTATAGTCTATTATGGCATGATTATATTATTTGTGTCAGTAGTCTGCTTTTCTTTTGTTTGTATGTTTAGAAAGCTTCAGTCAAGGTGTGCGAATTGGGATCGACGGAATGAAACAAAAAAACAAAATTAAAAATCATGCGTGTAACTATTTACTTAAAGAAAAGCTATGTCACTTCTTGAATGGGTTACCAGGTTTCAGCAAAATTTCACCGGTAACCAATTCAAAAACCACACAAAAAGGTTTTTTTTTGTGTGTGAATAAGAAAGGTCTTATTCTTCTTAGTCCTTTCAAAATGTAGTCTTGAAACATTGTTAGCTTGCTCATTAAGTTGCATGAGATAAAAGAAAGCTGGCCAGAAAGTTCCACAGGACAACTGATTCAGGAGTTGAAATAAAGTTTCGTAAAATAAAGTTTTTAAATAGAGTTGAAATATATATTCACTGTATACTTTATGAGGAACACAAGTACACCTGGATATTAATGTCAGTTAATGTTCACATGAAACATTATAATGAAAACGTGTAATCTCTCTGTCACTGATTGTGGTATGGATGTTGGTGCCAGATGGGCTGGTTTGAGTATTTCGGAAACTGATGATCTCCTGGTAATTTCACACACAACACACAGTCTCTAGAGTTTACACAGGATGGTATGAAAAACATGAGTGAGTGTCTATTTTATGGGTAGAAATGCCTTGGTGATAAGAGGGATCAGAGGAAAATGGCCAAATTAGTTTGAGCTGCCATGTAGGATTTAGTAACTCATATTAGCACTCTTGACAACCATGGTAAGCAGAAAAGCATCTCACAATGCACAGAACATCAGACCTTGAGGTGGATGGTTCCACCCCTGTCAGCCAAGAGCAAGAATCTGAGCCTATCATGGCCACAAGCTCACCCAAACTGAACGGTGAAGAAAAAAATATCACCTGGTCTTTTTCCAGTCTTCTGCTGTCCAGTTTCAGTGTGTGTGTTTCAGGGACATATATCCCTGTTTCCCTAAATAAATTGACTTGTTTCAAATTTTTACAAAAAGAAAAATAATACATGAAACTCCATGGCCTTGGCTTGTTTTTGATGAAGAACATACCATGTTCAGGTAAATTTGGCACACTTACACAGTCACAAAGTCTGACCTCAACGTTTGATTTGTTGTGCGTTTTGAGATGCTTTTATGCTCAATGTGGTTGTAAAGAGTGATTATTTGAGTACTATAGACTTACCAGAGACTTCCTGTCAGTCCAGACCAGTCTGCTGATTCTCCTCTGCTCTCTCTCATCAACGAGGTGTTCCAGTCTGCAGACTCTCCGCACACAAGATGTTTTTTGTCTTTTGCATCATTTTGTGTAAACTCTAGAGACTGTTGTGTGCGAAAATCCCAGGAGATCTGCAGCTTCTAAAATAAATAAACCAGTCTATGTGATATCAATGCCCATACCATGGTTAAAGTCACTGAGATCACATTTTCCCCTTTTGTATCTTTGATATGAACATGAATTGAAGCTCTTGACCTGTATCTGTAGCACTTTTGCATTGTACTGCTGCCACAAGATTGGCTGACACATAATATATACACATAATGCCATTGTGTTATACAACTAATATGCACACAAGAAGGCATCAATGTGATTCTCACTATCTTTGGTGGTTAGAAGGGGTGAAATAGAACCCGCTTTCTGGACTATTCCCATGGCTGATGAGACAAATGATCTTCCCTGTGAAACATGTTGATTGCTATTCTGAAAGTGATATAAGATATAAAATATAAGAAGATACAGTGGATGAGATTTTGGGCTCTATTGGAGTAGGGGAAATCTCAGTATTTCAGTTTAAATAGCAATTGATGTCACTGCAAAGGAGTAAGAGTGATGGCATAATATAAAATGCTATCCAAAACACAAAATTTTTTCAACAGTCCCATTCACTGCTGTGAAATTAATAATGCTACTAGTCAGCATGAATTTAAGCTGAACCAGGCCACCATTAATTCCCCTTGGGAGATTGGAAAGTATATCCAGGAAAATGGCCTGCTCTTTTACAAAAGAGATACATGCATTGCCTAGTGGGTGTGATGAATTAAAGAAAGGCTATACAGAAAACACACACTCCTATTCACAGTAGCATGGCTTTGAATGAAAGAATATGTTGTTGCATTTAATAGCTTACATTTTGGTATGCCTGGAGGTATGTGAACTTAAGAGAAAACATTTTTACAGCAATACAGCGTCAACCTCAGGAACACTGCTACACATAAATGTCTGGAAGCTAATGGCCACCACTTTGAGCACCTCTTGTAATTGTAGACGCCAAAGGTAACTTTACCAGGTATAGGTAACTTTAAAAGGTATTAATCTTGTGATGTCTGAATAAATTTAGTATTAAAATATTTATACAAATTTTTTTTTCCTGAAGTGTGTATACATTTTTTTTGGCTGACTCTGTATTTAGGTGGCAAGATGTAGATGATCAGATATTTTTAATGTCATGATGGCAGACATGTTTATATGTTCCATGTACAGACATAACACTTTCTCACACACTTTCAGTAAATGCTTTATCCCGGTCAATATTATGGCAGCAAAAATAACAACAACTCACAAATTGCTTGTATACTGTACATCTATATTCTGGCACAATATAGAACAGTAAAGCCATAACTTATATATCACTAAGACACTGGTGTTTACTTAAAAATTGTTCTTTTGGGGGATTGCCATACCTGTCAGATGTTGGGTGGGTAGATATTAAGATATTTACCAGGATATCTCCAGGACTGCCAGTACAGAACCAATAAACAGGTTATATTGTATGTTCTAACTGTAAACTCATTATCAGATTCTAGTCTTAGAGTGGTGCTAAATGAATGATGACACTATTGTGTATAATAAAAGGTCAATGAAAAAGTTTATGTGTATGGTTTGCTGTATTTCCTGGAGAAAAAGAACAAGAGGTTGCTTATGAAAGATCTAGTGCCACAAGATGGAGACACAGACAAAGAAGACCAAAACACACCAAGCCATTACAGAACAGAGATGTACTGGAGATAGCACATAGCACTTTGAGTCAACTTTCAGAGATTTCAGACAATGAATGTTAACTGCTATATAGCTGGAAACCAGCTTAAGAGTTAAACCTGTATATTTCTCAATTTTGCTATAATAAATCATTTTCTTAGCCCAGTCTGAATGGGTCCTGCATTACAGGGCATCACTGAAAGGTTTCATGTTGCACATGCCTTTGTGTTTTCACACCCTTCACCTCAAAGGCACTGCTAATAAATAGTCTCACTCTGTAACCGGCAAACATTTATAAAGGAAGGGGGAAACCAACAGCCACATGTCTAACAGATTTTAAACTAATAAGGTAAGATATTGTTATGCTATTCATATTATATAAATATATACACATATCATAGCAAACTAGCACACTAGCACATTCATTTTGTGATATTTTTAAATTATATCATTTGAGTAAAATGTGTTTTAGACATATTTGTTGTCCTGACTATATTGGTTTAACTAAAGCAAACTGGTAACCTAACTGTTTAAGTTCTGGTTAATTAACCAAGGTTGTGTGTTTTCAGGATAATGTGGCAAGCATTGCTGGTGTGTGTGACTACTCTGACTGTACACTGTGAGGCTCAGACAGGCTCTGCTATATGCAGACACCACTCTACCTTTAGAAAAACGGGTCAGTATTAAGATTTTCTGTTTGTTTGACTTATTTTCAACATTATTTAAATTTTGTGATGATAGAATTGCCAACTGGGAACTGTACTGTGTGTCACTTGTGTAATAGGTGTATCCGCTGGGAATTGTAATACGTACCGTGTTTACCTGTATCACCTGTGTAGCGTAACCCTTCATATAAAGTCCCAGCTCACTACAAGGAACCATTTTTTAATCATTTGCCAAAAAACTACTTTACTATTGTATAATGCATCACTTAAACCTGAGACAAATATATGTTTTAGCTGATTGAGAGATACTTGAATGAAATCGAAATATATTTAAATATTATGTTAACACACCATTTGAATTATATTCATTTTAAAAATTTGTGTTTACAAATTGTGATTTCAGTCCTATGGTATTGTACATATGATCCTAACACAGTGTTAATTCTTGGCATCCCCAAAAAAGGGCTTTCAAACTCTTTGTAGCCAGGGACCCCTTTATCTGTAATCAGTGCATCCCTCAGTATAGATTTTTATCCAAGTATTAAAATATTAAGCTCATTATTTAAATGTGTAAAAGCTTTTAAATTCTTGAACCTTTCACTTACAGAATGCTTATTATTAAAATTAGATCAGATTAGATTCAATGTATTATATTTCTACCACTGTATTAGTGAGTGAGGAATTATGCAATGTTACATGAGAAATTTGACATTATGTAAATTTTTTTTTGTAACTTGGAGATAAAACCACTCCAGAGATTTGATAATATGGTCATATTATAAATAATTGCCTCTCATTCCCAGCTGACTGGGACATCACAGTAATGTGCGGAACTGATAATATCCATCTGAGCATTCTGCTGTGTCCAGTATACTATGCTGGCTACAATGAATCTCTTATAGCAATCAATGGAAGGTTTACCACACCAGCCTGCCATGGAATTGTAGACTTGAAAGCCAGTACCCCTGTCCTGAAGTTTAATCTCTCAATCTCTGCAGAGGAAATGTCCCTTTGTGACAGTTCTCTTGAGGTACGAACTGTGAATGCAATACTTTCACCCATACGACTCACACTGAAACCTAGAGGAAAGATAAGAGTGTTAAAGTGTCCCAGAACTCCCAGTTTAAACTATGTGTTTTGTTCACTACTTAGCAACCCAGGTTACCTCTTTTGACCTTATATAGCAATTTAAACTTCAAATTGGTTCTGAAATATGCAATACAGTACATATTAAAATACAATTTTAATGTCTAAAAAAAATAATGTCTAAAACGCATTTTAATCAAATGATCTAATTTAAGAATATCACAAAATGAATGTGCTAGTTTGCTATGATATGTATATTATATATATGTAATATGTAATATTATATATATATATAGCAAATGTTTTCATTTTCAAGGAATTTGGGCCTAGTAAATAAAGTTTTATTTTAGAGAAATATTCTTTACCCATTTAAAATGCTCATGTTGACTTGAATAGAACATAAGGGTTTAAATCTTGTCTTTTTTAGTTTACAGATGAGGTGGGCACAGGGCAATTCTCTGACTCCAGAGTCCAGTTTGTCAACATTTCTGGAAGGATAATTTCTTGGGAGCCAGTCAAAGACCCCTTCACATACCACCAAAAGCTTATTTATCAATTCTCCTGCCACTACCTGCTGCAGGATTTGGTCAACGACACTAAAGTAAACATGTGAGTACAGATTCACTGTTATCATTTGTGTGCATTTTACATTTGCCACAGTGGTCCTGTCAAAGAATTGCATTGTGTTTTAGCAGGTCAGGCATGAACCTAGCTGCCCGAGAGAACAGAGGAAGTTTTGTCAGGGCACTCCACATAAATCTCTTCTCTGTAAGAGTGTTTATTAATTAATCTGCAAGCTTCAATGGCATACATGACAACAGAATCCTGCTTATAATTATCATTTTGTTTGTATTCTTAAGAATCGACAATATACACAGCCTCTAAAAATACCTGAAAAGGGGCTACAACTGAAAACGCGAATATATGTGCAGGTCAAGGCAACAAATCTCACTAACAGGTATTTATTATTCAATAAAATTATTTGCCATATAAATATACACAATTTACCATGATAAAAAATTTTGGGGCATTATTATTATTTCTTTTCTTATAACTCTTTCTGTTCACAACAATTTTGTTTTTAATAGGCTGAATGTCCTGCTTGATCGCTGCTTTACAACAACTAACCCTTATCCAATGAGCACAATTTATTATGATCTTTTTTTTGGGTGAGTATAATACAAATCAAGAAAATTAAAAACACTATTCTAGAAAATCTTTCATAACAATATTGTAAAGCCAGTTACTTTTCACTGCAGGTGCAGACGTGATGGGCAGACAGTGGTGTACTTAAATGGGGTATCCCAAGAAGCACGCTTTTCCTTTGAAGCCTTCCACTTTGTGGAGCACCAGAACAAAACAGTCTCCACATTTTACCTCCACTGTGTCACCCGACTCTGTGAGAATTCCACCTGTCCCGCCATGCTTCTGGTAACTGTATTACCACAATTTTCCAACCCTGTGGCTGTTTTCCATAGACTTGAATACATCTGTGTTTTGTGGGAGGTCTTATTAACCTTCATTAAACTGGGACAGTGGTAACTTAGTGGTTATGTTTTTGAGTTAGTGAATGGTGGATGGTTTTGAGTTTAAATCCCAGGGGTATTCATTTTGAAAGTACAGTTAAATTTTAAAATGCTATTAAGGAGTTCGTAGCATTAATATCATGGAAATATGGTTACAACAAGTTTCGGTATACAGTATATGGCATGCTGCTGTTATAAAGGCTTAATTTAATAACAACAACAAAAAGAAAAAAAAATTTATTTCATTTTCAATATTCCTTGTTTGCCAGTTTTGCCGTCTGTGTGATATCTACCCAGCTATATGGTAAGATGTTCGGCAGTGCTTTGTATAAATGTAAACACATGGTGGTAACAACTCATTGTTTTTCAAGTAAGAAGCAAGTCTCAAGTCTTGACCCTGAAATCCAGAGTCAAGTTCCAAGTAGCCATAGCTGTAGAGCACTACAGTAGAGCATGCATCTGTTCAAATTTAAACTTGTGAAAAACTTTTGTGAAAACTTAAAATTTCCACTTTTTTGTTAAAACTTTAAAGTTCCTGTCATTATCCGCTCCTCACATCATACATTGTGCGCCGTGAGGACTAGGCCACGCGTGCTGTGCTTCTCATATCTCTGTCGCGCTCAAAGCGGAAGCACGCACCTACGCGTTCAGACGGGGACTACAAGGCCTACAGTTCCCGAGAGCACTTGCTCTCAACACAGGTGCACCCAGTTATGGACAATTACGGCGTCTTTAAAAAGGACTCCCATATGTGCTCTTATTTTGCGAATCATTAGTCTAGCCTCCGTGACGCTACTGCCGAGCCTTCTATCCCGTGTTTGATTTGCATGTGTATGACTTTTACGTCCGTCTCCTATCCTGCACTTGTGTCCGGATATGCTTTGTCGGCGGGAATACCGTCACAGAATTCTTTGCCGCAATGAGGACGAAGCAGGGTGGCTGTGGATCCAGGATGGGTGTATGACCACCATGCCCACCCTATTTCTACAGAAGTGGGAAATGAAGCTGCCAGAGCTTTATGATGGGGTGAAGGAGACTCCAACGGTGTTCCTACTCCACTGCCGATTATTCCGTTTGGTGGAGCCTAGACCTTCAGACCCAATATGGGTAAGGTGCATGATTTGTTTGCTCACAGGACCAGCATGTATGTTTGCAGAGGAGCTCATCAGCATGGAACACCCCTTCAAATGTAATCCTAAAGACTTTGGTGAAGCACTTAGCTGGTTTTATGATGCCGCTCCAGAGCCCCCTCAAGTGGCTGAAAATGAGGCAACCGATCCAGAGCCCCCTCAAGTGGCCGAAAATGAGGCAACCACTCCCAAGCTCCCTCAAGTGGCCAAAAGTGAGACGACTGCTCCTGAGCTCCCTCAAATGGCCGAAGAAGAGGCTACCGCTCCAGAGTCCAAGCTCAATTCCATGCCAAGGTAAAGTTCCAAGTCTGTGGCAGAATCCAGTTCTCACATGGAACTTCTCCACTCACATGGAACCTGTTCCTGTTCCTAGTTCCACTCCAGTTACAGCCAAAGTCGCTCACATGGAGCCTGTTCCTGTTCCTAGTTTTGCTCCAGTTACAGCCAAAGTCGCTCACACGGAGCCTGTTCCAGTTCCTAGTTCCGCTCCAATTTCAGACGAAGTCGCTCATATGGAGCCTGTTCCTGTTCCCACTCCAGTTCAAGCCACAGTCACTCTCATGGAGCTTATTCCTGTTCCTGTAGAAATAAACGGGCCAGAGCCCCAGCCCGCTCTTGTCCAAGTCACCGGGCCATAGCCAGAGCCAGCTCCTGTCCAAGTCACTGGGCCAGAGCAAAAGCCCGTTCCAGCCACAGTCTCAGAGCCATAGCCCTCTTCTGTCCAAGCCACAGAGACTGTTCAGGTCAAGGCCACAGAGACTGTTCCTGTACACGTCTCAAAGCCTGTTCCAGTGCAAGTCTCAAAGCCTGTTTTCATACACGTTCACAGAGCCTCTTCCCGTTCATGTCACAGAGCCTGTTCCAGTACACATCACAGACTCTGTGAGAGTACACGTCACAGAGCCTGTTCCAGTGAGAGTACAAGTCATAGAGCCTGTTCCAGTGAAAGTACAAGCTACTGAACACGTGCCAGCCCAAGGCACAGAACACGTGCCAGCCCAAGCCACTGAACACGTGCCAGCCCAAGCTACAGGACAAGTTCCATCCTAAGCCACAGAGCACGTTCCAGCCTAAGCTAAAGCACCTGTTCCAGCTCAAGCTAAAGCACCTGTTCTGGTCCAAGCCTCGAGAACTGTTCAAGTTCCTGATCCTGCTCCTGTCCAAGTTACAGAACCTGCCTCTGTCATAATTACAGGGCCTGTCACTGTCATGGAGTTCGCTCCTGTTCCAGTTCCAGTTCCAGTAGCACTCACAGCTCAAGTCACAGAGTCTGTTCCTGATCTTGTTCCAGCAGCAGTCATTGTCACAAAGCTTGCTCTTGCTCCTGTTCCAGTAACAGTTAAAGCTCAAGTCTCAGAGACTGTTCCTCCAAACGTCACAGAAACGTTTGTTTTTGTCTTTGACGTTTGTTCCTCTAAACATCACAGAGACTGTCAAAGTCAAGGAACCCGCTCCCGCTCCAGTTCCAGATCCAGTTCCAGTCACGGAACCTGTTCCTATTTTGGTTCCAGTTCCAGTCACAGCGCCTGCTCCTGTTCCTGCCGCACTCACTGAGCCTGCTCCAGTTCCTGTCACGCTCACTGAGCCTGCTCCAGTTCCAGTCGCGCTCACCGAGCCTGCTCCTGTTCCAGCGTCTCCAGTCAAGCCTGCAGTTATGCCGGAGTTCCTGCCCATGCCCTCATCTAGGCAAAAATTAGGCGTGGTGGAAACTAGTGATATACCGGCCCCTACAGTTCCAGGACTCGCATGGAATAACTTTGTTGGGCATTCCTGGTGTAGTGCCTTTTGCGGGGGGTTCTGTCATCATCCGCTCACAACATGCACAGTGCGCCTTGAGGCATCTCACATCTCCGTCGTGCTCAAAGCAGAAGCACGCACTTACGCATTCAGACGGGCACTACAAGGACTACAGTTCCCGAGAGCACTTGCTATCAACACAGGTGAACCCAGTTATGGACAATTACGCTGTGTTTAAAAGGACTCTAGCCTCCGTGACGCTACTGCTGAGCCTTCTATCCCGCGTTTGATTTGCATTTGTATAACTCTCTGTTTTCTGTTTTTGGATTCTGCCTTTTTGCTTAGTCTGTATTACTCTGTTTGCTGATCACTCGACCCCTGTCTGTATTTTGGATTACTCTTCTGCCTTGCCATTATTGTACCTCTGCCTAATGTGTTTTAATAAACACCATACTGCTTTTACCTTGCTTTTGTCTCCTATCCTGCACTTGTGTCCAGCTATGCCTCGTCGGGGGTAACGCCGTGACAGTTCCACTCTGTAGGATTCAACCAACTGAATGAGCCTTCTTTACCCTCCCTTTCTAAGTGTGTATTAGAACATACTGTGGCTGTCAGGTGCCTATAGCTGCTTCCAAGTACTTACATTCATACTGTCTCACTTTTCCGGGCTAAACAATAAGTATAATCCTCCAGTTTTTAAAAATTTGGGTGCTCAAACTTGTCGGCCAGCACCAGCAAACATTACACCTATTCCTCTTATATCTTCTTCCTTGTCTTCACTTCTTTTTCTCCATCTTCCTTCTGGTGATTCCTTCGAGATTCACGTAGCCACTTGTAAAAACACATAATGCAGAAGGTGCTCTCTAGAGGTTTGACAATTCTGGGCTACTGTAGCAAAAAACTGTGGCTCCTTAAAAGTGGACCTGCTCCCTTTGAAATTTCAATCATATGAAAAAATCTGGGAACCCCTCTTAATTTTTTTAAATTTTGTTTAGCATTGGCTGAGCTTTCAAAGTAGCAACTTCCTTTTAATATATGTCATGCCTTACAGAAACAGTAGTATTTCAGCAGTGACATTAAGTTTATTGGATTAACAGAAAATCATATCGAAATTAGACAGGTGCATAAATTTGGGCACCCCAACGGAGATATTACATCAATACTTAGTTGAGCCTCCTTTTGCAAATATAACAGACTCTAGATGCCTTCTATAGCCTTTGATGAGTGGCTGGATACTGGATGGAGGTATTTTAGACCATTCTTCCATACAAAATCTCTCCAGTTCAGTTAAATTTGATGGCTGCCGAGTATGGACAGCCTGCTTCAAATCATCCCGAACATTGTACTTCTCCCCCTGCATGAATGTTTTTTTAAAAGTTATTTTAATTATAAGCAGCTGTCTCCACTATTGTCATTCACAAGCTTTGAACTAAGTGTGTTTGAGCTGGGCTGTTCTCACACAGTGTTGTGTGCGGTGGTTTATCGCACTCCAAAATACAATAAGGACTTTGTGAATGACTTTGCTGACTTCTTGGCTGAATACATGCCAAAATATGATCGTGTTCTTATTGTAGGGGATTTTAATATTTATGTGTGTTGTCCTGACATGCCCATGGCAAAGGGCTTTTTGAACCTTATCGATTCTTTTAATTTTGTGCAATGTGTGACCGGTCCCACACATGAACGTGGAAACACACTTGATCTTGTTTTATCTCATGGTTTTCCTGTTTATAACATAGAGATTTGGAAAGCTGTGTTTTCTGATTATTGCCCTGTGATATTTGAAGTTCCTCTTCCCTGTACCATAGTTAAACCTCGCGCTGCTGCTCAGCGCTGTTGTGTTTTTTACTCTTCCACTGCTGAGCAGTTTTCAACATGTTTTAACCAGAACTGTAAAATCCCGGAGTTTTTATGCAGCCAGACTGAGGGGCTGAGTTCATGGTTTTATTCCACCTGCCGGACTGCTTTGGACACTGTGGCTCCATTAAAAACCAGACAGCCTAAAACTAAATCTGAGCCCTTGCTGAATGACACGACCCGAGTTGTCAGACGCGAGTGTTGCCGGGCCGAGTGCAAATGGAAAAAGGACAATTTTCAGATGCTAAAGGACTGTTGGCATCATTATAAAGCAATTGTAAAAGATGCCAAAAGAAAACTCTTCTCCGACACTATTTTGTCAAACTACCACAATCCTCGTTTAAGACCACTGATTTTGTTCTTAATGCACCACAGAATGACTGTATTGTGCCTTCCCTTGCAGCCTGTGAAATTTTTTTTTACTTTTTTATTGAGAAGGTCTCCTCCACTAGGGCTCAAACCTCTCCTTCTGCTCATGATCCCTCAGTTTCTGTTCCCTGCTCTGCTGTCTTTGATAAGTTTGAGCCTGTGACTTTGTCCTTTTTAAAGGAGATTGTTGGTCGTTTGAAGCCTGTAGGGTCTCCAAATGACGCTGTCCCTCCACTCTTAAAAGAGGTTTTACCGACAGTTGGACCTTTGGTTCTTGAACTGATGAATCACAGTTTGTTGTCAGGTGTGGTCCCTAAGGATTTTTAACATGCAGTAGACCAACCTCTGATTAAAAAACCTGCTCTTGTTCCTATGGTTTTTGCAAATTACAGGCCTATCTCCAAACTACCTTTTCTTTCTAAAATCCTTGAAAAGATAGTTCACAGCCAATTGATGGCCTTTCTGGAAAAGCAAAATGTTTTAGAGGTTTTCCAATCTGGTTTTAAATCCTTACATAGCACTGAATCAGCCCTTTTAAAAGTTTTTAATGACATATTTAGCTACTGACTCTGGAGACCGTGCTGTTCTTGTGCTTTTAGATTTGACAGCTGTGTTTGATACAGTGAATCATGCCATTTTACTTTCTCGTTTGGAGCAGTGGGTGGGCATTAGTGGAACAGCACTGGAGTGGTTCAGGTCCTACTTGATGGAGCGAACTTTTTGTGTCAGTTTCGGTGACCATGTGTCTTCCTCTGCGCCTCTCTTGTGTGGTGTCCCACAGGGTTCAGTTCTAGGCCCCCTCCTATTTTCTTTGTATCTACTCCCTCTTGGTTTTATACTGAGAAAACACGGCATTGCATTTCACTTTTATGCTGATGACTGTCAGATCTACGTCCCTCTAAAGAAAAAAGGCACATATTCTGTACAGCCACTACTTCACTGTCTTGATAACATTAAAGCCTGGATGTCTCTTAACTTTTTAAAATCTAATGATAAAAAGACTGAGCTGATGGTTTTTGGTAGCCCCGCTGAGACCCCCAATGTGTATTTAGATTCCTTGGCCCAGTGTAATAAGCCAATTGTCACGAACCTGGGGGTCAAAGTTGATGCTGAACTTTACCTATTTTAGCTTCACTACACTGGCTGCCCATTCCTTTTAGGATTCATTTTAAAATTCTTTTATTTGCTTTTAAAGCCCTCCATGGCCTTGCTCCATCCTATCTCTCTGAGCTGCTACAGTCTTATACACCCACCTGCTCTCTCAGGTCAGCTGATCAGCTGTTCCTGAAGGTACCCAGAACTGAGTGTAAACTTAGAGGGAACCGTGCTTTTGCTGTAGCAGCTCCTAAACTGTGGAACAATCTGCCTTTAGAGATTAGACAGGCCTTTTCTCTGCCTGTTTTTAAATCACTTCTGAAAACCCATCTCTTCACCCTGGCCTTTGACACCTTGTGACATGTTGGTTTTTAGTTTATTTTTGTTTGGTTGTTTTTGGTTGACTTTTTTTGGTGTTTTGTATTGTTTTTAATGTGGGGCTGTTTTGATACTTATGTATTGTGTGTTTTGTATGGTTTTCGTTTTTGCTGTTTTGTTTTGTCTATTGTTCTTGACTTGTTTACTGTACAGCATTTTGGTCCTGTGTTGGTTGTCTTAAAGTGCTTTATAAATAAAGTTGGAATGGAATGGACTGAATGGCTTTGTAGATTTCGACCTGTGTTTTGGGTCATTGTCTTGTTGGAATATCCAACCCCTGCATAACTTCAAATTTGTGATTAATGCTTGAACATTATCCTGAAGAATTTGTTGATGTTGGATTGAATTCATCTGACCCTCGACTTTAACAAGGACCCCAGTCCCTGAACTAGTCACACAGCCCCACAGCATGATGGAACCTCCACCAAATTTGACAGTAGGTAGCAGGCGTTTTTCTTGAAATGCGGTGTTCTTCCGCCATTCAAAGCACTTTTTGTTATGACCAAATAACAAATTTTGTCTCATCAGTCCAAAGCACTTTGTTCAAAATGAATCTGGGTTGTCTAAATGAGCTTTTGAATACAACAATCTTTGTTTTCAGATCTTTTGAAAGTTGCTTTTTTTTTTATGATCCCATGCTATCACTCTTCAGAGTTGAGTCAAAAAGAAGCACAGCTTGCAATTGGCCACCTTAAATACCATTTCTCATGATTGGACACACCTGTCTATGAGGTTCAAGGCTTAATGAGCTAATCCAACCAATTTGGTGTTGCAAGTAATCAGTATTGAGCAGTTACATTCATTCAAATCAGCAAAATTACAAGGGTACCCAAATTTTTGCACAGCCAGTTTTACACATTTGATTTAATTTCATACAACTAAATACTACTTCACTGAAAATATTTGTTTGTAAAATGCCCCAGCTGTTCAGATGTTCCTAGGAAATGAAAGACATACCACTGTTATCTTTTTTGTTGAAAGTAGATTAATTATTATGCAGACTGAGAGGGGTTCCCAAATCTTTCAATATGACTGTATAAAGGGCTCATTCTAAGCTTACAAAAACACAATGATTCATAGTTACAGGTAAGTATACAATAATGAAAAAATGAATACTATATTCTATTTCTGCTTATTGATACCCCTGAATCCTACATAGTGGAATTTTAATTGCCATTGGCCATACAGTGTAAATGTTTCTTATATTTATTCACTTTATTTGATAATACAATGAACATAAAAATCTAGACCCCCTTTTAAAAAGTGAAAAACACCCAGAAACATTTTAGGGAAAAATAGGAAAAATGAAATAAAAGTGAAAATAAGCTGGCTGCATAAGTCTTCAAACCCTTTTATAATTGAGGATGTAGCTGTATGACAATCACATTCAACCTCTTGTTCAAAAGTAATTATCTTACAGCTGTCATCAGTGAAATTATTCTGATTAATCCCAAATAAAGATCAGCTGTTTTTGTATGATTTTCTCCACATTTCTTGGTTTCATCCAAAGCCATGGTTCTCTAAGAGCTTATAAAGTCTGTATGGTATCTCACTTGTTAAAAAGTAACAATCAAACAAGAGAGGGGTATATTAGAATTTCCATAACCAAGGAACACAGTGAAGGCCATCATCAGCAAGTGAAGAAATGGAGGACTGCAGTGACTTCATCAAGAACAGGGCATTCCTTAAAAATTTTACAAAAGAACAAGACAAAAAATTACCCAGGAGGCTTCCAGGAGACATACAGCAACATTAAAGGAGTTGCAGGAACATCTGATAAGTACTTATTACTCTCTGCATGTGACAACCATCTCATATATTTTTCACATGTTTGGGCTATGGGGTAGGGTGGCTATATAGAAGCCCTTTCTCACAAACAAAATCAAAGTCCGACTAAATCATCCTAAACTAGCAAAATTGTAGCAAAATATGTTGTGATCTGATGAGGGTTGCTTTTCTTCAGCCAGAATTGGTGCTTTTATCAAGGTGGAGGGAAGTATGAAAAGCTACAAATACCAGTTATTTTTAGTGAAACACATGCAGGTCTCTGCTAGTAGGCTGAAATGAAAAGGAATTTCACCATTCAACACAACAATGACCCAAAGCATACAATCAAATCAACAAAGGAATGGCTTAACCAAAAGAAGGTCAATGTTTTTAATGGCCTAGCCAGGACCAAGACCTGAATCTAACTAAAAATCTATGTAGTGACCTGAGGCAAGCTGTGTATGGGAAATACCATCACAATTTGACAGCTCTAGAATTGTTTTGGAAGAAAGAGTGGGAGAAATTTGCTAAATCAAGATGAGGCATGCCAATAGACTGTTATCCAAAAAGACTGAGTGGTGTAATGAAATCAAAAGGTGTTTCAATACCGTATTAGTCTATCATTGTGCACAATAATGCAACCAGGTTTCTGTGACTTTTTAATTTTTCCCTAAATGTTTCTGAATGTTTTTCACTTTTTATAGGTTGTAATTTCACATTGCACAAGAATGCTTAGCTTGTTAGCTTAAATTAGCAGTTATGAAGGCAGAATGGAGGAGGGAAACTCCAGTTCTGCTTCCTTTTGTTCCAGATCTTCAGGGTGGTTTACTGAACTAGTAGAGCAGATGTGTCTAATCTTATCCGCAAAAAGCAGGTGTGGCTCCAGGCTTTCATTCCAACCAAAAAGAGACGTAATTTCACATGTTTAATCTGTTCATCTTGGTTTGGTGAGTGGAGGGTATAGTGATAAAAACAACATAAGAGATAACCGACTACACTTTCCTGGGATTCTCAGCCAGGGAAATATAAACTATAAAAAAAGGCACACAGGCTCATTACACCTAGGAGATTATGCTTCCACTAAGAAAAATAATATTTAATATCCAAATTACAGGAATTAATTACACAAAATACCTGAAATACAAAATCAAGCAGTAAAACCAATTAAGTGCCCCCGGTCTTGTCTGAGCCACCGCACTGGCATGGTGGGGGCTTGGGGCCTGGGCTCTGTCAGCTGGGGTCGTGGCTCCCACTCCCAGGGGGTGGTTCCCGTAGTTCCCGCTGCATGCCCTCATTGTTCCCCTGTGCCAAACACCACATCCTACATAACACTAGGGCTTACCTACATATTAGACACCACATGACACTAGGGCTTGGGGGGACGGTCGGCGCTGTTGGCACTCTGCTGTTTGCCAGCGGCGGGGTGCATGTGCCCTGACTGTTCCCCCCAATTTTAATGCACTGTAGACATCCACACATTCCATATTACACCCGGGCCTTAGGGGTGCAGGGAAGGGGTAGGGGATTCCACCGTTTGCACCGTCTTAGCCAGTGGTCGGACCCAAATTGTAATGCATTTTAGACATATACACACACAACACCTTCATGCATGTACACTCGTACATTTCACCAATGAACGGGTGGCGGCGCTCCGCCGGGGGCGGGGTCGCAGTCCTGGTCGGCAGGGGCCCTTGGCTCTGGGCCTGACCTGCGCCAATGGGGGGGGGTCATGGGCGGGACTTCGGGTCTCCCTGTCCGTGCGTCCCCTGTGCGGGTCTTCTCAGTTCCTTGTTGCTTTCTCCCTGGGTCAGGGGTGTGGCTGTCTCGAGGGCACGATGGGCCCTAGCATTGTGGGGGGTTGCTCGGGGCCTCGATTGCCTGGTCCCTTTTGCCTTCGCCTTGGGCCAGGGGTGGGGGGGCTCTGTATCCCCCACGATGGCATCAACCATCACCATCACATCAACAACCACCACCACTTCCAGTGAAAAACCAGTTCACACTAACACATCTACACATTGGCAGATCCATATGAGGCAACTAGGGAAATCTTCAGAGAATTGATCATTATTATTATCATTAATAGTTACCAATGTTTTGTATGTTGCCATTGATTTTGTTTATGCATGTTTTTTTTTTCTTTTGTTTGGTTTTTTCTTTTGTTTTGTTTTTTTTTGTTCTTCCTTCTCTCTCTCCTTTACCGTGGTCCATTTGTCTCTGTTTTGTATGTCTGCCTGTACCTGTCCATTCGGTTGCCTAAATGAAGAAATAAAGTAAGCTCGGCAAAAGGGGGAACATCCAACTTTCTCACTAGTTTAAGTAGAATATCTGAGATTCCCCCAATTGTAGAGCAAAACTGCCCTGTCACTACAGGCAACTAGAATTCCCATGCTGTTTGCCAAACAGTACAGACAGGACAGGTTAAAAAAAACAAAAAAAAAACAATTAAGTGATGGCCACTGGGGTAGGATTACCTATATAGTTAAGTCTACCAGCATCGCTGTGACAAAGAAAAGGAAGGGAAAAAAATGGCTGGATGGCATTATGTGGGATACAGGGCAGGCCACATTGTTGCCCTGCCAACTGTTTTGGTCAGATCCTGTGTCCTGGGCACAATTTTTCAAAAGTATCTTAAAACACACAGTGTGTTACAGCTCATTTTCAACTATTACCAAACACAGAGGTCCACTTCACAAAGACTGCATCACACAGCTGAACTTGGTGCTATGAATTTTGCGCAGCTTGCCATATAAACCAATGGAATACACAAATATAATGTGGCTTTCACTTACGACAGCTTTTTTCTGGTCATCACTATGACCACACAAGACTGAAAAGCATGCGTTATGAGTCAGCACACAGTGTCCAGTATTTAGAACTGGAACTCAAAAACTGCCCTCTTCTTCATACATGAGCTCACAGATGCTCATGGCTTGCCGTGGTTAGTGCCTTAATATGACAGGACCGACAGTAATTTTATCTTGACAGCAAGCCAATTATGCTTTCTTAGACCCCTGGCCATGAGTGACTGAAGGAGTTGAAATCACAATACCCTAAATTGTCCCCTCCTCTCAGTTAGAATGACAGATAGCAGACAGGTTGGCCTCCAACGTACATCCAGATGTACCCTGCCCAAGGACTTACTACAGATATACTGATTGCGTTCTTGTAAGAATTGATGATGCATCACATGTAAAGTCTTATCAGGCCAACACAGACAATTCCCTTATTGGCTGGGAAGTAGTATGATGCCATGGGGGCACAGGGAGTGTAGTACCCACTGGTATTAGATAATAACCTATCCATAAGTTGGATCCATTACCAGCACTGAGACAATGGGCAACATTGGGTCAATCAGATATAATCATGGCATCACAAGGTTGGCTGGCTTGCTCCATTTTGCACAGAAACTCCTTAGGTAGGCCCATCTACTCTTAGCCTTGTTGAAGGCACTTCACCTGCCAGGAATGTACAATGTTGCAGCAAACACTACTGAGACATAATGTTGAGTCCCAGATCTGGGAAATGTTTGGCAAGGCTCAGTTAGACCTCTTTGCTAATGCAAAGTCCTCTTATCGCCAGTTCTGGTTTGCTCTAGGAAAGCTGTACAGCCCACTGGTGCAGGATGCATTTATTCCCAATCACGTTTATAGCCAAAGGTATGTGGACACCTGGCCACTAGTGAGTAGTGGTTAAGCACTGATGTTGGACATGAAGGCCTGGCTAGCAGCTGGTGTTTCAAATAATTCCAAAGGGACTCTGTGGCGTTGAAGTCACAACCCATAAGGCCACTTGAATTCTTCCACACCAACCTTTTCAAACCATTTCTTACTTTTCTTCACTTTGTGCACAAGTACATCATCATGCTGGACAAGATTTGTATTAATCACAAACCTTAGTTTCACTGAAGGGAAATCTTTATGTTAATGCATAATATGACATTCTAGACAATTGTGTGCTTCCAACATTGTGGCAACATTGTGGGGAAGACTCACATATTGTATCTATGTGATGGTGATGTGTCCACATACTTTTGACCACAGTGTGTATCAGGCAGCATTTGTATGAAACATTTATGTAACAATTATGAGTGTGAGGTAATGTGAAGTTTTTAAAAATAAGTAGGACTGTAATTTAGGTAATGCATATTTACCATTGTTGCCTATATACATAAAAAGGTAACCCGTTTAAATCTAGTCATGATTGAACCCACTGTACTTGCGGAGGGAATGGAGTGTTCTGTGGTACACCTAAACATAATCCACTTATGAAATCTGAGAAGAAACAGCTCTGTGCTAGTACAAATTAAGTACTTGATGTCCAGATATGAATGTTTGTAAACCAAGTGTAATTTGAACTGTTTGTCTGCAACCTGTTTTTTTGCAGAACTGTATAACTAAGGTAAGAAGGGCACTCCAGTGGAGTCAGTACTTAAGTAATGTGGAAACTGTTTCGTCAGGTCCCATTAAGACAAGAACTGATAATGGTGAGTATAACAACTGACACTGTTCATACTTATAACTGTTTAGTTTATACCAAACAAGGAACTCAATGTTAATTCCCATGATTTTTTAAAAATCTATCTTAAGTTGGACCTCTGGCATCATCCACTCAATGTGCTAATATATACAGCAATAATTATAAATATGAACAATATGACTCCAAGTAAATATTCAAATATTTCCATGTAATGTATTGCAATATACTCTTCTTCCTCCAGCTACATTAACACACTCAGAGCATAAAGACTGTGTGACAGGGGTCACCATACTCATTTGCTTGTTGAGTGTCTGCTGTACTTCACTGGTGGTGCAGATTTTGATCTATAAAAGGCGTACATGTTTGTATTAGGTGACCATCTTTCTTCAATTTTCAGACCAGCCACCAAAGCTATTTTATGAAAGAATATCTTTTTGTGAAGGATACATGCCTTTATTTTTTCAAGATTATATACTATACAGTATATATATTATATGCACTATTCTTTTTCTGTGGGAAAAATATGTAATTTTATATGAAATTTTAATTCTTTAAAAAAATAATTATTTTCAGAAACATGTGACTCTGCTTTATATACCTTTTATATGCTTTTGTTGCCACAATCTGTACAAATGTTTATGTCCTGTGAAAGAATTCTTTAAAAAAAATAATAAATGTTCAATGAAATTTTGTATATATTTATATACAATATTTTCACAAAAGTACTCTTTACATTGGGCCCCTTTAAAATAATAAAAAAAAGAATCAGGTATCCAATATACAATTCCACAACATAAAATAGTAGGCCTACTTAAATAAAGAGTCTTTACATACTCCTTAAATGGTAAGGAGATTGGGAATTAACTGTCTCTTAAGCCAGGTGACTGATGTGTCACAGGATATACCCAAGAAGTCATAATGCTGTCTGCAGTGAGTGGGTGGAATGAATGAGCACTCAAAGTGGCCTATCAGCAGGGGTTGCGACAGGACATTTTAACAGAGCTAGCTTACCATGGTGACCAAGCTACAATATACTCCCTTACTGACCTTTACATCTGTCTGGACAAGCACCTGAAACCTCACAGGGGTTTATTCTCTGAGGGAGAACCATTCTTGGAGCTGAGTGTCACAGAGCTCAAGCTAATCGGCCAAACAAGACTCAAGGCTTTGAAATGTCAAAGACAGATCTCTTGGAAATCACCAGCTAGTCTTCTCAGTGTCATGCATCATGCCTCAACACACCACAGCTTCTAGGCTGTCTTCACATTGATGGAGAGCCCGCAAGTATCCATGCAGGTGGAGATCCCAGCTTGCTACCAGAAATACAAGGAGGTCTTCAGTAAGACTAAAGGAAGCCTACTGCCCCAGACCCTATGAATGAAATCATGACAGGCACAACTACATTAACCCCTTAATAGCCACAGAGAATCAAGCCAGGGAAGAGTACATCCAATGGGCATTAAAGCAAGGATACATATGACCTTCACCCCTCTCCTCATTAGGCAAGAAGGGAATTAAGAGTTTAAATTGGAACCCAAATACAGAACACATATTTTCACAGCTCAAGGAAACCTTTACTGCCTTTACTACTTTTCTATCCTTAAACATACAGATTCAGCAAAACAGTTTATTGTAGAGGTCGATGCATCTTAAACTTTTTGAGCAAAGTTTCAGCAGTACTGTCTCAGTGGTTCTGAGAGGAACCCAGGCACCATCCAGTAGCATTCTTCTCCAAGAAGCTTTCACCCTACAGAAAACTGTAAATCAAGAACTGCTCCACTGTTATACTGGATCTGGAGCAATGGCATCACTGGCTGGAGAAGCTGAAGACCCATTCATCATCTATACCAAACATACGAACCTCAAGCATATTAAGACAACTAAACAACTCATGCCAAGCAGGATGGGCTCTCTTCTTCTCAAGATTTTACTTTACCTCCTCCTACTGACAAGCATCAAAGAACAACAAGGCTGAATCTCTATCACAACTATATTCTACACCCCCCAGACAAAACAATGAAGGGTGCATTCTTTCTAGGTCATGCCTTGTGGGTTCCATTTTATGGGACACTGTCATGGAAATAGCTCAATCACAAGACCAACACATTCCAGTCATGCCCCTCAAAAAAACCCATGTGCTCTCCAAGCTTAGAGATGAACTAATCACCTAGGCCCAGACCTCTCCTGCCACAGGACACCCAGGGGTACACAAAATGTATCAGCTCCTTTGTGTCATACACAGCTGCAGGAAACTCACAAACCCGATACATCAGCTGTTTCAATATTCTACAATGCATTAGGTGACATCCAAAATGGATCTGCCATGACACTGCCTCCTAGCCCCATCCTCTTTGGCTGAAACCCTTCCCAGATCCACTACCTGTAAATATTCTGCCTTCAACATCCCTTGTACCCCTTGAAGGATAACTGGCTTATGTTGTCCAAGAAATCAACACATGGTAAGAAGCGCAAACTCCAGGAGTTCATTCAGTGGGAGGGATATGGCCCAGAGAATATGTGCTGGGTACATGGCCAAAATGTACAGGACCCCCTCCTTCATGATACGAGCCCCATGTGACAAGAATTATTAGCATTTCATAAAATATCTATGTTAGCTCAGCTATTTAGACCTGTTCAACTTGATGTCAATGTGTGGATGGGAATGCCTCCACCACAAACAGGTCTAGTCCTTCTTGTTACTAATTTGTATGCCTGAAGTACCCTTACAAGTACCCTTCAAACAGGAAGGAAGATCCTGAAGAAAACTATGTGACTTTGCTGTGACCTTGACCCTGTTTGAACTGATTCTAAAATTGATTAATCTGCTACTTACAATGACAATTCCATATAAAGCCTAAAAACCCTTAACCACTCATTCTTGACATATCAAGGTGAGAATCTTATACAGGTACAAAGACAGAAAACCTGAAAACATTATACCATCTAGTAGCAGAAGCATAAAAATGTAAATTACAAAAAATAAACAGTCAACAAGACAACCATTTATTAGGTGAATTTAACATTTCAGCTAAAATGACAATAGGTATGACAACTGCTAACAAAATAGATGAAACCAAATGCTGTGAATTTATTCAAATATCCTCTACAATCTAAAGCTATGTGAATAAAATAAGATGCTTTTAAATATCAGCAGGACGGTTGTAAAATCCTTAATATAATGCATATTGTTAAATGTTACTATATGATTAGAAGTGCTGAGTAATATATAAAAATACTATTCGTACTTTATATTCTTGAATTTTGATTATTTCCATGTATTTTTTGCTGTTGTCATCATTCTCAAAGGCAACACATCCTCCACCCACTCATTTGGCGAATCCATCATTCTTTGCCATAAAGCCACCTCCTTAGCAATGGAGTCCATCCAGTCCACTTTTGCCCCATAACTCTGCCCTGAGAGAGAGATGGAAGGAAAATTGTACTTACTAAGTTCCATTTCTTTAAATATTTCTTTAGATTATTATTAGTAGTAGTCATAGTAGTAGTAGCAGTATTTGTATTTTTAAATCATTATTTACTAGTAGCAATACTAGGTTTGCACATGTTAAATAGAATGTGATTCAATGAGTTGTACCAGCATGAGCGAAAAAAGGTTTAATAGAGAATGGCTTTATTAAGAAAGTAGAAGCACTGAATCATTAAAATTGTGAAAGAGAAGGTATGTATTTAACTCTGTTTCTGCAAAACTGTGGAGGAGCACCAGAACACCTGGGTCACTCATTAACAGATGGAAGCACAGCCTGTTTGTACAGAATGGGGCTATCAACACACGTGATATGGTTTATTAGATGTGCTGCAGTGTCATCCACAGCATTTCTAAATATACATAACCCCACACGGTTTAAACAAGTGTAAAATGTTCAGCCTGGAACAGGTGCGAGTCACCTCTTATGGTATTTTTTGAAAGACAACTGTCATTACATTTTCCAAATTGTAGTGAAAAAAAAACCAAATACTGGACCAATGCCTCAGGGTCTATGCACACTACTTGTGATATCTGTCTTTGTCATATAGCTGACAGGAGATGAGGATTCAGCCAATGTGAAAATTGGTTGTGTGTAGCATTCTCAGTTTCAATATTGGAGTTGCAAAAAATAACATTCCAGTCAGGAGCAGGAAGTCTTAATATGTGTGTAAAAAAACAAAATTTTATTACTTGATCCATAATTGAAGCAAACAAACCAGAAAGAGCAAGCAGTAAAATCATAAAAGGTGATCAGCAAATATTTAAATACAAGGCAACACTTCTAAACAAACTAAAGTCAGCCCATATACTGAACAATAATATTTTTCATTCAGTCAGTTATCTTCAATAAATGCTTAAGGGTCACAGAGGATCTGGGGCCTATCCCTGGAATGCTGGGTGCAAGGTAAGAAACAGCCTAGATGGGATGCCAGTCAATCATAGAGCACCATGAATGCTCTTAGTCACATTATTCACACTTGGGGGCGATTTAACATAGTCAGTTCTTTTAAAACAAATTTTGTTTGTTTGTTTGTTACATACAAATCTTATCATTCCATATAAAATAAATCTAATAATGCTAAAAATATGCAAATCTAATAATCTGCCAACCATATGGGTTTATGTTAAACCAACATCACATCACACAACACAAAAAGAAATATCAACTCAAGTTTATAAAGACTTCCATCTCCAGTAAAATGTCTGTACCTGTTCCCAAGCCAAGTCTCAGAGCTCCCAACAGGTGATCAGCCAATCGGTCGTGGTCCCACACTGTAAGCTCGACACAGGCCTCCTTCAGGTCCTCTGTCCTGAATCCATCATACACCATTGTGTGGTTAAACACAGGACTTGCTGTCCTTTTTAACACCCGTGTCTTCTGGCAGCTCTTTTTGCTGGTGTCTGGCAACACAAAACTATAAAAGCAAACACACAAAACATGACCAATACACTATATGATTAATATTAACTTTAATCTTTACACAGAACTGAGATAACGCTTAAGAAAATGGTAAACAGACATCTGATATGGCTTTAAATGAGCTTTAAATGCATGTCCATCATAAAAGGCATGAATGAAGTAATATTTAAATAATTAAGTCAAATTGTATCACAGGGCTCTATTTTCATTCTGGCATAAGCATAATTTTCTAAAATATTTTTGTGAGGTCTGGGGGTTTTATTGGTTAGAAATCAATGTGCTGTATTGAAATAGGTTGACCTAAATGCTAACTAAACCCAGCAGATACAGTATATTTATTATATAGATAATTAACTTATTTGTGACTACCAAGGGGCAATTTACACCAAAAGCATCTTTTCATCAAGTACAAGTTTCTATTTTAACTAGTGTGTAAAAATACACTAATAGTGAGACACTGCAAAACCATGTTCCATCCATTCTGCTGCATTATTCCCCAGCAAAATACACAAAAATAAGCTCATTTTGAATAAACATGATTTACATAAGCTCTTAGGATATCAATAACGTTCCCAATCAAAGTTACAGTTTTTACAAGGTCAGATCTTTTACAGCTTTTATAAGGTCAAGCATTTTAGGGCCACTGTTAAATAAAAAAATAAAAAAAAATAATAAATGCATAAATATTAAAATAAATATAAGGTTTTGCCACCTTTGATGTTGGGACATGACTAATTTTTCTGCAACATGCAGATGAGCCAGAGATGGCATTTTGCAAAAAACACATTTTTCTCACTGTTAAATTTGACTGGACTGCGCATAGCTGCAGTATAACTGATAATTTAGTTGTCATGATTACAAAATCTAACAGAAAACAATATAATGAAAACATCAGACCCATAAACCAATAACTTATGTTCTTTGAGGACATACCATTTCACATGTGGGTTTGTAGTAACACCTCGAATCGGAGGAAGGTTCTTGCAGTCTTTGACCCAGATGTGAATTTCACCTGAGCCTAGGACTGATTTTGCTGGAAAAGAGAGATAATAAAAAAAATTGAATAAAACAAAGGACACATTAGCACCAATAAAAAAATATTTTACTAATTCTGTGGACCTGTTTTGTTTACTTCAATGGCTTTAATTTTGTATTCATTAATTTTACTCTTCTGTAAACTGTAATCTGATCTGTAATTCCACTATCTGGTGTCACCCAGAAGAAAATCTGGTTCCACTTAAGGGTCCTCTCCAGCAGTTTTTCTTGTCACTGTCTCCAGCTTGCGCATTAGGAATCTCCATCTTGTTTTCTATTAAGGTGCATTGTGACAGTGACTATTATGAAGAGCACTATACAAATAAAACTGAAATGATCTGAACTGAATTGAATGGAGTTGAGTTGAACTAATTTGAATTGAAATTAATTGAATTGAACTGAATTAAATTGAACTGAAATAATCTGTTTAAGACCGTGGCTCTCTATATAGTCTGTGGGGAAATCCTGCTAGATGCATGCATTAAAGAGGTTTGAAAATTGGCCTACAGGATTGAAAAATAAAAGAGATTAAATATGAACAGGATGAGGCTCCAAATGACTGGATCCAAAACAGTAAGAAATAACAGAAGTCATAGTGAAGTGATCAGCTCTTACAGGAGGAGATGTAGGGTAAGAACCGTATGGCGACTCTCATCTCGCCCCTATCATCTGTGGGCAGGATGGTGCTTATGGTCTGTAAAGAGAGATGTCGAGAACAGACAAAATCTTTTAAAGAGACATATTTCGAGAACAGACAAAATCATTTAATCTACCAAATCTGCATTACACCAGATTTATCCAACACCTCAAATTTCTTAGATAGAAATACATTTTTTATAGTAACAAAATATACAGTGGGTTCCACAAGTCTTAGACCACATAAAAATTAGAGCTTTACACAGTGAATTCCTTAAAATGAAAAGCTATAATATACCCTTGGTTTAAGGGGTAAGCAGTTAATCCGAGGGTTGCCAAAGTCCCAGCTGGAAAGGTCAATCTCTGTTTCTCCCAGGAAGCTGTTGCGACCAAATGTGTCATTGTGCCAAACAGACAGGTTAAGGATCTGGGTTTTTAAGTTCTCCATTCGAACTCTATACTGTATGAGGTTAAAAAAGAAATTTAAATATTGTAGTTAATATTATTAACTATGTTTATATGTATAAGACATATGTAACTGTGTTTTAATTGTTTGGATTTTTTGCAATTTAACTCCACCACAAATACATATCCTACTGCAGTTAAAGTAAACTGTACATTATACATATAAGGTGTTTTATAAACGTTACCCTTAGAATCTCGTTATAAATTGGGTTCAAGTTCTTCTTTTTCACAGATGTTTTTCTTTTCCCCAAACTGGCAGTATCCGGTATAAGATAACTTTTAACATATCTAAAACAAGAGCAAGTATGTGTAAGCATCTAAATTTGATCAAACATACACTCATTGTTCACTTTATTAGGAACACCTGTACATCTCCACATTCATCCAAGTATCCAATCACCCAGTCATGTGGCAGCAGCACAATGCATAAAGTCATGCAGATGCAATTCAAGAGCTTCACTTAATGTTCAGATCAAACATCAGTATGGGGAAAAATGTGATCTTTCACACTTTCACCAGCACAGTTATGGCATGGTTGTCAAATGAGTGACAGCTTTGCAAGTGGAAAAAAATCGTTGACGAGAGAGGTCAGATAATTTGGATTATTGTGGTTTTTGCATATTGTCTATGTACAGTTATTGACATGCACTTTAAATGTCTGCTTGGACTGTGACGGTATTTATGATGGCTGCTACAGATAATTTGTATTTTTGTTGTTCCTGTTTATTTGATGTGCTTTTAATGTGTCAATATGTTATGAGGATATGCTTTTAATGTGTCTATAAGAAGATATTACACTTTTCTAAGTCTAAGTCAATGGCAAGATGGGTTCAATCTGACACAAAGGCTATGGTAACTCAAATGACAAGTCTCGGTGTAGTCATGGTGAACCGAAAAGCATCAAAGAAAGCACAACTGTGGTTGCAGTAAGCACAAGCTCATCTAAACTGGACAGTTGAAAATTGGACAAAAGTTGCCTAATCTTTTTCCAAACTCCCCCTGTCTAGTTTCAGTGGTCTGCAAGATTGAATATGTTGTGTGTACTAAGATGCTTTTCTGCTCACCATGGTTAAAAACATAGCTTATTTCAGCTACAGTAGCCTTCCTGTCAGCTTGAACCAGCTTTGACCTGTTTCATGAACAAGCCTCTTCCACCCACAGAACTATTGCTCACTGGATGTTTTTTGTTTTTACAGACTGATGTGCATGCGTCTGTTGTGTGTGAAAATCAGTAGGACTTTCTCTATAGTATGGAAACTCTTTACAGTACACTACCATGCTGGCCTCATGACATAACTTGTTTTATTGTGAGTAATATTATCATTCATTCTTGGGCATTGAAAACTAAGAGTCAACTGCAAATCTTTGGCATCAATTCCACACACTGAAAATGATTCGCCTCATGTGAGCACACAGCAAGCAAAATGTCTGTTTGAAGTTTGAACAAATCATGGCTTGGAATACAGACTCACAGCTGCAAAAAGTGTAGTAATTGATTAAAAAATAATAACAGTAAACGTTTTCAGCTACATACTGTCACCTTGAGTTAGTCTGAGTGTTTATTCAGTATGTAGTATTCAGTTTATTCAGATAAACCTCACTAATGTTTTAATTAGTGAACTGCTAATTAATTAAGCCTAGTTAAGAAAAGGTTCTGTAGTAGTGCTGATTAAAATGCTGTAAAGATCTTTTGTACTGTATATAGATCTGTATACATTTAAAAAAAAATAAAACTAATTGAATAATCAAGGAAAGATTACTCAATTAACAACCTAAAATAATCAAGTAAGAAAATTATCAAAAAATAATCAGTAATAATGAAAATAATCGATAGTTGCAGCCATAAATAAGAACAATATACTACCACGTACATGTGCACACAACACGAGTTTCACATCACCACTCTGGTCTCGAGTGAAATCAGAGCTAATCTTACAGTCATCAATTCATTATCATGGCCTCTGGTGAAAAAATGTATTCAATGGGTGGAAATTTCACAATTATTTTGTCTTTAAATCAGAAATGGGGAACAACATCATAGTATAGTGCAAGTTCTGCCTTCCAGCTGAGAAAATGCGGTCATCGTCCACATATTTGGCACTGAGGTAATCTAAAAGTAATGGACAGTAATCAGTTACACTACTTTAATTTTGTGGTTAGATTTAGGTTTTTTGTAATTAAATTAGATTACTGACTTCATTTTAGCAGGTAATTAGTAATTGTATTAGAATACACTTTTAAAGTAACCCTCCCAAGTCTGGTCATTGAGACACATTTTTTCCTCATTCTGCTGTTTGCTGTGAACAATAAATGAAGCTCTTGACTTGTAGCTGCATGATTTTATTCATTTCAGTATATATCACACTTAACAAAGAGGATGAGGTAGTACAGACATTCTCGTCTACTCACGGGTCAGATCGATTCCTCTTCACATCTACTGCAGCCAGATTTTGGCACTGAACTACAAAGATGTGGAACTCTCTCAGCTTCTGGATATAGTTGATTGAAAATCGGATTGTCCCTTGAACTTCAACCTTCGCAAAGTCCGCACTGGAAATACTCATTATGCTCCCAGTCATCTGTGGGTGTCAAACACATGCTGAGGCACTGAGGGGTAGGAGAATTAGTAGTAGTAGTAATAGTAGTAGTAGATTATAATAATGCAGCATGATAGTGACAGCTGCAGATAATCTGGATGACGGGTGATATCCTAGAGAGACTGTCACCAGATACTCTCTAAAATAAAACATTTAAATGAACATCAAACAAATGAACAAAAACATACCGAAGACACTGTGGCCATGCGCGAGTTGCTGCTAAGTTTAGCATGGGGGCTGCTGTTCTTCCAGCGCTTGCCACTGTGGGAGCTGCACTCTGAACCACTTTCATCTCCATCATTCTAGAAAATAAGCATAAACAAACAAACAAGTAGATAGATAGATAGATAGATAGATAGATAGATAGATAGATAGATAGATAGATAGATAGATAGATAGATAGATCATGTGTTTGCTTTTGATCAATATTAAAAATACTGACTTATGCAATAATATTACTGTAGAAGTCTGTAAATGAACCTCTAACAAATCTCAGATGTTTATTGTGTGCTGTGAACGTCCTAACCAGTCTCAGATATAACATATCATGTTTTGCATTTCTGTAGGCTTTGATAAATCATGACATTTAATGACCTGATTAATAAATTTATTTTATTTTTTTTTCTCGAAAAATGATTCAGGGAACTCTTTAGTTCTGTCAGATATTTTTAATTGTCTAGATGAAGAAAGATTCCCTTGACTAAACATTCCATGTAATCATACCATACCTCATTATCCAGGAAAGAGGGAACAGATCTGCTGATTTTCCTCAAGTGTTCCTTATCTGAGAAGGTAGATGAGGATGGGGATGGAGTGCTGGAGACTGTATTTGTGATAGAACACATAAAAGAATATTAAATGGATATCTCTGTTTTACACTATTAAATTCTCAGAATATCTAATGACAAAAGCTTTTGTAATAAATTTATACAGGTAGAAAACTTCATACATGCATAACTGCTAGGCATGAAGTCATCCATGGTTTTGCCTTTCCTAGTTTGTCCTATGGAAGATCAGACCACAAAAAAACATTTTAAACTGTCAAGCGCATTCTGTGCTGTACAATGAGATATTTTACCCACCATACAGACAAAAGAGGTACAGTATAGTATTACTATAGTAGGGTATATTTAGAGGCATGACTGGTGAAAAGATATTACACATTTACAGATATTGCATTGGCAATGTTTCAGAAGATCAGCTTCATTACATCTACAAAAGGAATTCCCACATGACTCCTATTTTGTGCCACATTGAATAGATCTAATGCTCACTTGGTACTGCAGTAATGTCTTCAAGGCTTTTATGGTATACCGGTCTAGTGGCTGCCCGTCTCAGCACTTCCTGAACTAGGCTCACCTCAGAGACTGCCACACATGCAAAACAGAATAAAAAGAGCAGTTAGATGAAACCTACTTTAAGAATATAGTATCAGCAAACCTGAAGTATACTGCAAAGTTTGAGCAACGACACAACACATTTTTTGACACAAAACTCTTTTGAAATCTTTATGAATTTCAACACTTCAAACCCTATTATTGTATTATGTATAAGTAGGTCTGACTCATGGTTTAAGGTTTTTTACATGTACACTACCAGTCAAAAGTTTGGAAACACCTTCTCTTTCATAGGTTTTTCTTTTTTTGCTGTTGTTTTCTACATTGTAAAACAATACTGAATACCTCAAACTATGAAGCAACACATATACTGAATTATGTAGTAAA
>JAQQZR010000003.1:14233541-14248900 GCA_030068235.1 Notoglanidium macrostoma | reverse complement strand
AGAAACAACAGTCCATCATTACTTTAAGACATGAAGTGTCTTTTAAGTAATAAAAATAAAGAATAAAACATTGAATTAGAAGGTGTGTCCAAACTTTTGACTGGTAGTGTACCTACAAATGTTTAAAAATTGCTGCCTATTCATAGTAAGAACATCAAATTGTATACCATGTATGTATGTATGTATACATAGACATTCCCAGCTGACAATTTCTTTGAGCTGTTAAAAATGTTAACTTTGGGAACTTAATTCTAATTATCCCCCTAAACTTAATGCCTTTAAAATGTAATTTCTGAGAATATTTAACATGATCTTAATATAAAAACACTGCAAAACTCACTCTACAATTACAGTCAGAGGTTTACATACAGTCATCATGGCATGAATGTCATGGCAATACTGAGCTTTCAATTATTTTCTTTTTCTGTAGAAGAAGGATTGCACATTTTTATTAGAAAAAAACCCAAGAATTCTTTATTTATTTTGGGTTTTCTGAAATCAAGACAGGGTCAAAATTATACATGCAGGATCAAAAATATACATACAGCCCTTTTTATATTTGGGTAAATATCCCTTAGAAAGTTTCACCTTCACCAGATGCTTTTAGTAGCCATCAACAAGCTTTTTGCAGAATTCTGGTTGAATAACTGACCACTCATCTTGGCAGAATTCATAGCGTTCAATTAAATTTGTGGGTTCCCTGGCATGGACCTCACTTTTAAGAACAGTCCACATATTTTCAATAAGGTTGATGGCAGGACTTGTTTTAAGCTGTTAGCCTGCTTCATACAGTATCAACCATCTGTTAAATTCAATTCAATTGTATTTGTATAGTACTTTTAACAACAGACATTATCACAAAGTACCTTTGTCTCATATAACCGTACACCATAAACATGTGGTCAGCTGCAGACTTTAGTTGAGCTAAAGTGTGGATTTTGGAGCAGGGGCTTCTTTCTTGGATGGCAGACTCTCAGTCCATGTTAACGTAAAGCTTGCAGTGTTCCTGCAGCTTCCAATCCATGGCAGGCCTGTGCGTTGATGGTTCCTGGGCTAAAGACCTTTCAATTCCAATTTCCTCTCAGCTGATAGTTTGGGTTTTCTTCCAGACCCTGGCAAAGTTGCTACACCTGCCATTAACTTGTACTAGTCAAACAAACACTTTTTATGTTGTGCACAGAGAAGCTACCAACTGTAGTCAATCATGATCATTAACAGGAAGTTAGGGGACTTGGCAAGTTAAAAGAACATTTGGACTTTCAGCACCACTGAATTAATAATCGAAGTGGGTGCATGTATATTTTTGATTCTGTATGTATAATTTGACCCAGTGTTGATTTCAGAAAACCCAAAATAAATTAACTAACACAGGGTACCAAATTCTTGTTTTTTTCTATTTTTCAATTAAAGGTAACTGTTAAAGGTGTATCATTCTTCCCCAGAAAAAGAACAGTTCGAAGAAATCACTGAAAGCCGGATATTACCATAACATTCAAACTTCTGGTTGCAACTGTATACAATAATATAACTGATTATTTTTTGATAATTTTCTTACTTGATTATTTTAGTCGGTTAAAATATGACATTTAGGCCTCACACAAGGCCTTCAAATGGGTTAAAATGTCATGTTTATAACATAATAAAATGTCTTTATTTTAGATAGAGTGTTTTTCCTAACAATTAATTTTGGATTTTAAGTTACACTTCGCCTATAGCTGTTTAAAGCGCCTACTTTTTCTTTTATAAACATTCAATGAGTAAAGTTTTGGAAACAAAAAATAATGTCTCACAATTTGCACTTCCCCCAGAGAAGGAGTCAACTCTGTTTAAGGTCTTAGGGTTGACATCTTCCATAGCATGTGCATTGGGTTGCAGTTCCAAGCTCTCGCTCCCGGCGCAAAGCTCTGCAGGGTCTAGTGGAGTGTCAGCCTGCTCAGCAAAGCACCTCACACTGTCGCCTGTCTGAAATGGAGTGCAGACTAATTCACTCGTCTGCTCTGTTACTTGAGGAGAAATGTACTTGCCTTTGTTTTCTGTGATTCCCAAGTAATGCTGGTAGTCTTGTGGAACAAAAGACCTTGCAAGAGGTTGAGAATCAGAATTCTCAGACGTGTTTCTCTCAATCACTTTATGCTTACGTTTGGTGATTTCTGGAACATTTTTCACTTGTAAATTAGCTTCTGGCATTTGTGTGGATGGTAACACTGCACTTTCTGTTGTTCTAAACTGGGGAAGGACTGTGTCAGATACTTTCTTGGGCTGCAAGGATAAATCTTGACCTTGATCTTCCACATTTATTGCAAACATGCTGATGGCACGTCGAAGCGAATTTCCTCTTCCATTATAAGTTCCTTTGCCACTACTTCTAGTCTGATAGTGTGAGTCTTTATTGAATATCTGTGTAGGTATAGGAGATGCTGTATCTTCAGGAGATAACTGTGAGCCACTCTTTGGCTCAGGACAGTGAGATGATTGCAAAACATCTGGCTCAGTTGGAGAGAGATTCAAGTTAGCTGTGGTATCAGTATCCAGATGATTGATGACAGTTTTCTCTTTTAAAGAGTACTGGAGCCCTCTGTCTGTCTTTGAAGGCATAGCATTTCCACAATCATTTCCAAACCCTTTGTCTAACTCTTTGTAAGTTTTTGCATGTTTACCTTCTTGACTTAACGGGTTTTGAGTTTTGTTTTCCAAATTGGATGATTGCTTGCAAGATCCTGCCCAGAAGTCACGGAGCATCTTGAACTGTAAACTGTCCATACCTTCTCCTGTGGCTGTCTTCTCTATTCTGTCATGTAGTGGAAGAACTGTAAAATTTGTAGTTTCTGAATCTGATTCTATGCCAATGGACCTAAGATCAAATTCTGATTTGGTGAACCTTTTGTTCAGTTTTGTAGATGTCGCAGATGAGTTTGTGTCATTTGCTGCTGATGCTTTAATATATATCTTTGATTGCAATCTTTCTCTTTCCCAGAATGATTTGAGCTCTTTTATCCTTTCAGTCCTGTTGTATTGCCTGTTGTCAAAACAGTCAACACTGTTTTGCTTTGCTAATGGCACAGGATTTTGTTGCTGCGAGGGAACATCAGATGTTGGAAGATGTTTTTGCAGTGATTCTTTTTCCTCTGTCTTTACTTTTTGTTCCAGCTTTAGTATTGCTGGAGTTATATGTCCTTCCTCACTACTATGAACACTTCCTTCAACATTTTCATTTCTCTGGCCTCCTATCTGGAGCCCACAATCTTGGGAAGATGAGGATTTTTGGCCCAAAAGTTTAGAAATGTCTTTGTCTGAGGTGTTGCTCAGAGCCATTATATTTTCCATTTGATTTATATTACTCAATGGTGATTGCATATCTTCTGCTTTATCTCTGACACTGACCTCTTTTTTGTTTAAATACTCAAAGTTGATGTTATCAGACTGTATCTCATCTGCATTAGAAGCATCCTTTACATGTGATTGTTTCTTGTTCTCAAGTTCTGAATATTTAGGACTAATCCCAACTTTGGTTGGTTCCTCTTTATACTCAATCACCTTCCTGACAAAGATATTTTGGTCAAGATTTTCATTTTCAGAATTTATGTTTGGTTTGCTTATTAGCATCCTTGGTGCCTCAGTGGTACTGCTATCCCACAGTGACCTCAAATTGGCAATTTTTGGTGACTGACTCTCCTCAAGGTCTTGATGTTGAGTGGGTTTAATGTCTGGAATTCCAGATTTATCAGCATTTCTGCTTTTTTCTTTTTTGTTAGCTGTCTCTAACACTTTCACTTTTGGACTTGTTTTTTCAGGGTCCAACAGTCTACTAGTGGTGTCCTGTGTTGATCTATGACTGAATGGAGTGGACGATCCCATGGCAGAGAGTGCTTCCACGCTCAATGGCTTAGTCTGACCAACTAGTCCCTGAACACCCAGAGGCTCTTTCTTATCCACACTCATCTTTACTGCTAGATCTCTCTCATTCATCATAGCACTATCCTCATCCCTATGTCTTTGAATGATCAAGTAAACATTGTTCTCTGGTTTGGGTCTTGAATTGTTATCATCTTCAAAGTCAAGGTCCTCGATCTTCATATCATCCTCAGTGTTTTGTAAAATGTCTTCACATTCATGTTTATCACTGCTGTCTGAACTCCTGCTGAACCACTCTAAAACTTTAGCAATTGAGTTTCCTTGTTCTTCAGAAGCTTTGGGAGAATGGGAGTTCACCATAAGAGGATCTTTGCAGTCCTCTGCTTTCATGTTAGTGTCTCTAGTTATGTTTATATTGAATAGACTTGGTCTGTAGTCTCTTTCATGTGTCACAGGGGAAGCATCAGTCTTATTGGAGGCATTAGTTGGGTTGGTGGCTTCATGGGCATGTTGAGCTGTAAAATGCAATATATTATTTAATAAAAAAAAGTTTTAAAAAATACTATGTGGCATTTTGTTAATCTAAAACAACAACTAATCAATCACAGACTGTGTATGAAGACCACTGTGGTTGGGGATGCTGCTTTGCAACTGTTACTTGTAATTGAAAGAAGCTACACTTCTGATAAAGTGTCTAGTTACACTACAAGTTATTAACATTACATAACTGTAAAACCACAATCATCATAAAAAAAGAATCAGCTACACAAAACGACCACTTCACTACTCTTTGTTCAGTTAGTTTCTTGTTATATCTTATTAGCTAGTTAAGATTAATGGGCATACGGTACTCTGTATAATATTGAATTTAATAGCTACGTTTGATGCAATATGATAATCTTTGCTTGTTCTTTCCTACTGGCTGACGCTCTATTACATTAAACCATGCTTGAAATCTGCTGCCATGCTCCATCCAGTTACCTATTTGGTTCAATCACTACTTCTCATTAATTCAACAGAAAGTGCTCATCACTTAATGCTATCACTCCTGATACGTCTTCAATGTGAACATTGTTCTTATTTTTTTCCTTTGAATAGGTTAAAAAGCAAACATATATCTTTTGCATCACACACCAATGCTCATTCTACACTAATTACAAGTATTGAATGTGGATGGATACAAGTTGAACATTGTGATTTGTTTAATTAAAAAATAATGTGGAACTGGTTGTTTGAACAGAGAAATGGTGATGTAGTGCACCAAAAACTAGTGGAAAAAGAAGCTTGCCATTAAGCTAGTAAGCTCATTACTTGTAGCTAGCTTCTCCCCAACACTGCTGAAGACACACAACTTATTTAATACAAGATTTTTGAAAACAGCAAAATATAGTTGATCGTACCTGTAATGCTCAAAGGATGGTCCCCTTTTTCTTCTGTCTTTTCATGTTCCTTCTTGGATGTCTTAATGTCCTCTTTCTCCAGGTTCTTTGGTGAGATTTGAGAGGTGCTCTCATTTAATGGTTTGGCTAACAGGGATTCAAATGGTGACCTGGCCGTTATTCTAGGAATGGACCGACTATCCTTCATTATACCATCAGCTATATTTTGATTTTCTGGTTCTGCAGATTTTGACCAATTTAAACTTCTTTCGCATTTTTGCTTAGTATGCAGGATATCTGTTGTGTTTTGTTCATCATTTGACTGTGTGCTGGAACTCATACTCAGTCGTGGCTGAATTTTTGGCTTCTCTTGAGCTGTCTGTGTTGGATTATTTAACAGCAATGATGAACGGACCGGTAATCGTGACTTTGGAAAAGTAGACTTCAGTGGTGAAGTGGGCTTCAGTGGTTCATTGTCTTTTAAATTAAGGGAAGACTCCTCTATCTTCTCCTGGGTAATTGAATTCTCTTCAAGAATTTTTTCATAACCAGTTTTGGTAGAAGTCATAGTGAGGGATTTGCGGAGTTGAGGCAGATGGCTTTTGATGTTGGAGTCACTGGAGCTCCAGCTGGAACTGTGTTTGAGGATACCTTTCGGTGTAAGGGACCTGATTTCTGAGTTTGTAGACATGCTCTGAGTGGACAGAGTAGACCTGCTGTCTGAGCTTGTAGAGATGCTTTGGGTGGTCACAGGGGACCTGGTGCTGGAGTTTGTAGACACACTTTGTGTGGACACAGTGGACACAGAAGAATTTGTAGACACACTCTGGGTTGAGATAGAGCTGGTGCTGTCTGCGACTGAGTTCTGGAGTTTATACATTTTAGTTCTTTTTTTTGGTACAGGTATTTGACGAGAGGTTGTTTCTTGTAAAATGTCAAAGACTTTGGTCTTGGCTTCTATTTCTGATGCTTCATGAGTCTCCAGTGAAGGTAGCACTTCTGCTGGAAAGGTATACAGGTAAATATAGGTGAACCTCCACTTACGGAAACAATCAACCTTAATAACTTGCATGCATGAATCAGGTTCTAAGTAAGTACGTTTATTTATACACTCACCAGTCACTGTATTAGGAACACTTTTACATCTGCTCATTCATGCAATTATCTAATTAGTCAATCATGTGGCAGCACAATGCAAAATATCATTCAGATACAGGTCAAGAGCTTTATTTAATTAGAAACTGCTGATCCCCTTGGATTTCACACAGTCAGTCTCTAGAGTTTATATAGAATGATACAAAAAACAATGGACATCCAGAGAGAGAAGGTCCTGCAGGTCACCTGGTCTATTTCCAATCTTCAACTGCCCAGTTTTGTTGAGCCTATGCCCACTGTACACTAAGATTCCTATTCTTCTTTTGGTGGTCTTCTTTTGTTGTAGCACAATCTGCCTCAAGGTTTGGTGTGTTGTCCATTCTTTGATATTTTTCTGCTAATCATGGTTGTAAAGAGTGGTCATTTGAGATACCATAGCCCTCTTGCTCTATCTCAAGCCAGTCTGGCTATTCTCCTCTGACTTCTCTATCAAGGTGTTTCCACTCACTGGAAATGTTTTGTACCACTTTGTGTAAACTCTAAAGACTGAAACTCCCAAGAAATTTTCTGAAATACTTAAACCAGTGCATTGTCACTGAGATGAATGTCACTGAGATCACATTTTTGCTTCATTCTGATATTAAACATTAACAGAGGCCCTTGACCTGAAACATAATTTTATAAATTTTATGCTGCTGCCACATGCCACATAGTTAATTAAACAATCCCATTAATGAGCAGGTATACAGGCACTCCTAATAAAGTGGGTGTTAAGTGTATACATAAAGCTGCTAGTTCATTAGGTACAAAAAATTTACACACAGCAAGCATTTTCTCGTGTGATTGGAAAGTCTAGTAAATTTTCTATGAATTCTAGGAAAACAATTTGCACTCCACAAGTGAATTAGCTCAAAATGGTCAAAATTTTATTACTTTAATTTAGTCAGGCCAGAATGTGTGTTGTGGTGTGGAGAAAGTTTTCCTTATGATGTTTGCAGAAAGATGAAAACACAATTATTTCTACATGGTACAATATTCCTGCACAACATATCCAGCATCTTGCTAAGTAGATTTATGCCTCGGCAACTTCACGCTGTTCTAAAGGCCAAATGAGGTCAAACATGCTACTAGGTCAGTATACCTAATAAATTGGCAACATTATGTATTTCAAATACTTGACAATATGTTATGTAATTTGTACCTGGTGGATTCATAATTTCATGCACTGAGGCTTCAGTGGTTAAATCAATGTCTACATCAATTGGCACATTATTAAACGGATTGTGCCTTTGCTGGAAATAAAAAAGAAAAAGTAAGATTAGAGCAAGATTTTATTAAGAGTGGTATTATTAAGAGACTATTAAAATTCTTTACAGAATATGTCGATATTCAAATGAAGTGAAAATTAAATGTGTCGAATCAACAATAAAGAAAAGTTTACAAAAGAGGCTGATTCTTTTCAATGCTTACAGAATAGTCAGTGGAAAAATATAGTTTTATACTGAAGAGTAAGCAATTTGCCTACCCTGTTTACACTTTCTTGCTGAGTCTCTGTTGGTCTCCTGTTACTCACACAAAGAGAAGCAAACCAGGTCATTTTTTTTTTTAACCTTTCCTTGACATGTTCAGATTTCTTGCTAATTTTAACAGCCTTAAACTGGTTTAAATGTTTTTTTTATTACTTCTATACTTCACCATATCTCGAAAGGAGTGTCTTTAAATTCCATGTTTTTTAGACCTGTGCATGTTGAACTAATGCTCTTTGTATGTGCATGAACCTTGGATTACATTATATACACTGTATGGACAAAGGTTTGAGGACACCTGACCATCACACCCATATGTAGGCCATCCTCAAACTGTGATGTCCTTGTATGCTGCAGTATTATAATTTCCCTTCAGTGGAATTAAAGGACCTCAATATATTCCAGCACTGCAGTGCCCCCTGTTCACAAAGCAAGGTTCATAAGACATGGCTGGAGTGGAAGTACTTGATTTGACTGCACAAAGCCCTGACTTGAACCCCCACTGAACATATTTGGGGTGAACTGGAATGCTGACTGTAGCCCAGGCCTTCTTACCTCACAAATTTCCTACCAAATGCTCACAGCCACGCTCCAAAATCTAGGGTAAAGCCTTCCCAGAAAAGTGGAGGTTATTATATCAGAAAAGCAAAGCCTACATTTGAAATGGCATATTCAAAATGTACATATGGGTGCGACAGTCAGGTGTCCACAAACTTTTGGCCATATAGTGTACAATTAAATTAAGATTCTCAGTCTCAAGTGCCAAGTTGAGTAAGAATGTCTTCATAGAAACATTTACTTACATAAATAGCCATATTAGTCCATATTTTAAAAAAGACTTATTTATTTAGTGTCCATTCCAGTAATTAGGAGTCGAACTGTTGATTCTATATTTGCAACTCGATGCAGTTCCAGATGTTCTTATAACAGAAAAGACCTCAAACATCTTTTCACTTATCACTAATATCCTTATACAATGCAGTTTTATTTACATGCGTAGCAATAAAAAAGAGGCTCTTAGTCTGAGGTCTAAACCATGTTATGCAAACGCCTCTGTTGACTTTTGTTTGAGTCATCCGGTACTTTGAATCATAAGATTTCCGCACCTCAAAAACACACATGAACAAAGTAGGAGAGGAGGGAGCTATACAAACAGCAATTTCGTACATCGCACAAGGTTTTATAGCATGAGCAAAGGGTAAAACTTTATGTTCAGCCTTAAGTGACAAACACAGAGTGCTGTCATGTATATTAACTAGATTAATCCCTGTTAGCAACTGTTAATACATACTATATGAATTTGATGTCTTACACCCTTTTTTAATGTTTAATCAAACAGTTTTGAGTTAAGCAGACAAGGTAGGACTGAAGTAGGAAAAACTGTTAGGGTATTGCTGGAAGGTTGTTTATCACCTCTCCTTTTGATTGTCTGTTGACTTTGGTTGTGGTGTCATGAGATCGTTGTTAGTTTTACTGGGTTGCTCTCTCCATGACTGTGTCAAAAACTCTAAAGGGAAGACAAACATCTTACTACAGATAAAGTTAGCTTTGTGCCTGCTTGTAACTGTTTACTCCAACACATAACTTATTTCTGTGTATTTGATGCTAGGAAACTCACCTACAGTCATGGGTTTCTTCTGTTTCATGGATGCCATGATGATATCTGAGCCATGAATTCTGTCCTGGTGTCTCTGAGACTTTACCTCATAAAACCACTCCCCTGTAATGTACTTCAGTTTGCCCTCCTCAGGCTTTTGCAAATGCCTAATATGCAAAAATAAAATAAAAAATAAGGAAAAACTGTTCAAAAGTATGAAGATGTCTATAAAGTTAGGTGAGGCCAAGAAATCCTTGTAATTATTTTTCGGCATTTTGTTTACTTCGTGCATGGACGTCGTCATGCAATCCATTTCACTTTTTTCACTATGGGGCATCTATCTCTAGCAAGCTCTTCTGACTGACTGACATTTGGGTCAAGACCTTGACACCTTGACTCTGTATATGGGAATAAACCTTAAAATTGAATACAATATATTATTAATTACACATATGCAAAGGCTTAAAAACTGACCGTGTGCCACCAGTCAACTAAGGACAAACACCACACATTCCAAGAGCCACAAATTTGTTTACTTGAGTCAGAAATAAAATAGAAAACCTATTATCTCATTTTAAGTGTCACAAAAAAAGGCAGGGTTTTACTGAACTTTTTTTCAGAATTAAATACAAAGTGAGATTTTCTGTATGGTGCATTATTTATATTTCCATGGTTTCAGTATATATATCTTGTATCTTGACTAATATATATCTTGTATCTTGACTAATAAACTCTCCTATTTCAGTGTACTAAAACTAACAAAATTCTGTGCAGTGAGATACAATGAGAATTTTGCTATTGAACCCTCTGAATGTCTAACATTATTGAGACTGTCTTGAGACAATTATGTTTTCTTAATAAAGATAGAGAACAGCTTGTCACACAAGTAACATTACATTGAACTACAGCTTATTTATTGCTACCCCAGAGGTATAATGTTTCCAACCTCAAGAGCTTAATTTAATTGTAAAAACAACTTTATAAAATAAGACTATCATCTATGAATTGTTAAATATTAAATATTTTTGTAGAATTGATAGTGAAAATTAAAACTAACAAAAAAATGGATGAATGACACAATGAAATTTTCTTTAACGCAACACAATCCTACAATCCACAGTAAGACCTTGTCTTTTTTAATTATTAAAAAAGGTCATAACATGAAATGTTGTGAGCCATAGAAGTAAATCAAAGCAATATGCATCTGGCTATAGCCAGTGGAATTTCAGGGAAACTTTGCTGGTCATGTGAAATGGGCAGGGCATTTATTCCACAAGGATAGACTTAATCCGTTTATCCATGGTTGAGCAAAGCAAGGAAATCACCTAGTTGTGGCCTGCATTCCTCCTTTTCTGTCCATATTCTTCCACTACATGTGTAGTCTGTTTAGCTGCTCAATATGGTTCACACTTAGTAACAAAGTAGAGAACCACTTCTGATTCACCCATTTGGACATTTTAGCACCATCTGCATGTTTTTCATGTAAAGCCGAAGGTAATGTAATTAGCCGACTCACCCTGAAGCAGTCCTGTGAGCGATAAGAGGTAGAGATCAGCCTGAGCTTTATTACATTACAAGACAAACATCACCTTTTTACTTTGGCTTGTTCTGCCCAAGAGAGCAAAATGTTTTGTTAAGGATCAACATTCAATATCACTAGAGGAGGGACTTACTTGACTCGTTCTTCCTCTGCCTTCTTCAGCTCTGCGTCCCTCTTTAACACCGTCATAATCGCATCCTGCTCCTCCTCAGTCAGGTAGCTCAGGTCGATCATGATGATCACTTCAGTACTAAACCTTCCTAATGTTCTTCAGGCTTAAGTGGAAAGCAATGTCCTGTCCAGTAGGCACTGGTGCTTGCACTGTAGTTTGTTTACAGTTCTGGCCTTTAAAATCCTTCATCACACACTACTGAACAGCACCTACAAATCTACAAAACACACAGCCAGAATATGTAAGCTTCAACACTGTCCTGAACCACCCGCCAACTGATCAGGCATCCTTTTAACATTAGACAAAAGTAATCATTGTTCTGCCTCTTGGCCACCAGAAAGCACATGCAATTAAACTGTATATACGATTAACAACCAATTTTGTTGAAATGTTTTTTTCCTGTACACAGAGTATTCTGGAGTGCTTTGGCCTTGACCAGAATCAGCTGCTTTATTCCACTAGTTGGAAAGAGTAGTCCAAAAGTGGAACACTATTTTTACACATACTGTATAACGAATATATTAGGACAATCTATTTGAACATGTACCAGCAGTCCATACAGTGTGGAACTTAAAACCATGCTGTGCAAGGCCTTTCTATTTTAATGATTCCTCAGATGTACCATTTATTACCTCATTTTGTCAAAATGACTGACTTTTTGAAGACTCACTAAAAATATTTTGAGTAAATCTTCTGAGTTACACCTGCTTAAGTGAGTCCCAAATAATAAAACACTCCATGAGCCACATCCCATAATCTAACATTCAGAACTGCAGTATGTCTTATGTCTGTTAGCTGAACAAATATTTGCCCAAAGATGTCAAAGATGCTATTTGCCCAGTTTTGCAGCTTGATCAAACAGAACAGCAACTTAATGAGAAAAGAAATCATATATAAGTATATATGAATGCACTGTATTCATACATATATTGTATGTAGTGTATATGTATGTATATGTGGAGAGTGGGTGTTACCTAATGACTGAGGCCAAGTGACGTTCCCCCCATTATGAATCCAACCCTTTACTAATGAGAACTTTAAGTATACATTCATCATTCCAAATACATAAGAGGTCTGTCAGGTTACAATAGAAAGTTTGTTTACTGTAGATTACACTGTACATTCCACTGGAAATGTCTCTTTTTTATTATTATTATTATTTTTTATTATTGTACCTTAGATTTCTGATGATTGGTTTTGGTATTTTTGTATTTTATGTAGCTAACAATCATTTAATACACACTAATTATTTAGTAACTAAGTATTGAATAATAATTCTCACATACACAGTGATACATGGCCTCATCCCACCTCATCTCTTTGAGCTTCGACTGTCCTACACCCCTGTGTAGACTCTTAGGTCCACCAATTTTGGTCAGCTGGTTGTACCTAAGATCAGACTGTCATAATTATGGGAAGACCATCGAGTGCCACAGAAAGAGGCACTATATAAATGGAACGCATTCAAATGTTTATTATTTTCTTCAGATGCAGAAATATAGCATAATACCTTTCACACTTGCAAAAATATGTACCCAATTTCCAGTAAACAATTTCAACTGGATTTCATGCAATTGAAGTCAGAAAAAAGTGAGAACGAAAAACCCAACCTTCACCTTAACCTGATTACAAATTGTGGGACCACGTTTCCCTCCATATTAGATCTTTTACCACTCAGTCATAATTCAATAAACCAAAATTTTGGCTGAAGAGCATTACATAATGTTTTCTAACATTTATGTCTATACTTAAAAAAATGAAAGCTGAATAAAGTGTGAAGGTAATAATTCACTTAAGCTGATTTGTTGTAATAAGTGATATAATTGGACACAAGCAAACCCTTTTGAGTATTTACGGCTTAACATGTACCTGTAATTACATTTCGCTAACACATTAATGAGCTTTATTTCAGCAAATCAGCTTCAGTAAAAAATGTTACTGATGGAGTAAACACATCACATGTCCAGCCTATAAAGGAAGAAATAACACTTTTTCTGTACTGTTCCTAGAAAGGCAAAAAATGTTTTATAATAATGGATGTTTATAAATTATAATGGCTCTAATAATTGGGACTTCTTTTTACTTATTGTTCTAATTCATTAGGTTTATAGAGAAGATAAGATTAGAATTATGGTGGAGTTACTGATATATCATGACATACCAAGACATTCCAATTTTTAACCAAGATATTGATAACATAGTAAAGAGTGCAGCAGAAAATAGTATACAAAATACAGTATACAGAAAGGAAAGGGACGGTGCATACACATCAGTGTGGCTTTTTCAGTGCTAGATAGGCCTGAGAAATTCAAAGGAAATGAATGTCAACGCAATACTGACAAAGGTCCACCTCTGAATAATATTAGGTCAGACATATTAGCTGTTTCTTTGGTGGTGTCTTTATCTTGATGCATGGGAGAAAAACAAAAATGAAATATTATGAATGACACTAGAGGGACTACAGCCAGTAAATATAGGTCTATATAATTGTGTACAAAATGACCTATATGGTAGGTTTACCTGATAAAATGCAACATAGTATAGACTGCTGTAAGCTGAAGCTAGAGAACTGTCTTTACAAAAGCCCTCAAATATCTGCTAATCTGGTACCGTTACTGCCTCACTGGCTCAGGTTACTGTCTGTGTGGTGTTTCTCCATTTCTGCATGGTTTTCCTCCAGTGACAGGTTTCCTTTCACCTCTCAAAAACATGCTGATAGGAGGATAGGCTACTCTAAATTGCCCCAAGGTGTAAATGAATGTGCATACATGAATGTGCATATGATGCTGTGCAATAGATTTCAGACACACTTATATATAGTATAAAGCAATTATTGAAGATTTGCTACCAGCATGTATCAGCACATGCTCTTTACAAATTTACTATTTTGTAATTTAGCTAAATCCTAACCTAGCTAGCTAACAATGTTAGCATGGAAGACACAACGTATTTTACAATGTACAAAAAGCTATGTGGACTAGGAAGTATCCTCAGTTGCTTAGAGTTCACTTATTATTATTCTTCCAGTTGCCCGTGTTAAGGATCGCCACAGCAGATCATCCATTGTCCACATGTTTGATTTGGCACAGGTTTTCTGCCGGATACCCTTCCTGACGCAACCCTCCCAGTTTTTCCAGATTTGGGAATGGCACTAAGGCAGCACTAACTTGTGCACCCCAGTGGCTGGGTGACCGTTCACACTCACATTAACCTCAGTTGCTTATGATGCTCCACCAGAGATACATAGTGCTATAACTGGCATACTAGGCATGGATTAGGGACAGAAGACAAGCCATTCTCTCTTTTATAAGTCAGGATACCATCAAAATTATTTTGAAGCTGATATTTTAAGGATAAATTCCTACATAATGTTCCTTTAAAAAAGCATCAATGAAAAGCATCTCTATCATACACACAGCTGGGAGACAAACACACGTCTCACCATCCACACTAATGAACAGCTCAATTACTAAAAATATGTTTTCAACTGAAGGATTTTGATTATGAAGTACACAAAAGTAACAGTACATCTACAAACCCTGGCTGGCACGTGCGACTCAGCTCTTAATGTGCTCCTAAAAGAGCAGACTCGTTGGTGAAAAACACATCACTGCTTTGAAATGACATGATCATAATTAGTCTAGAAACGCTATTTAAAACCTACACCCTTATTTATTATAGTCTATTTTATGTCCCTTTTTTGCTCACCCCGTCTAACGTTCACAGTTGTTATTGCTGTAAACCAATAACACAACACTGTATTTGTTCGTTTAACATATTTGCCGCTAGTTAACTAAATACAAATAAGCACCATTATGTTTTACTTCAGCTGTTATTTGTGTTACCCCTCTGGCATTAATTAAACACTGCATGTGTTAGCCTAATAACCTAATAATGCGAACTTTATACAAATGAACGTGTTAAATGTTGATTCAGCACTTTATTGTAAAGATGTAGGATATGAAAACCTTGTTGTTCTTACCTGCTATCCATTTAGCCCAAACTGAAAATAAGTGTGAAGGCAACAGGTTCAAAATTCCACCACATACACTACCAGTCAAAAGTTTCACACACCTTCTACTCCAATGTTTTTTCTTTATTTTTATTACTTAAAAGACACTTCATGTCTTAAAGTAATGATGGACTGTTGTTTTTCTTTACTTAGTTGAGCGGTTGTTGACATAATATGGATTACTCC
>JAQQZR010000003.1:14175519-14186024 GCA_030068235.1 Notoglanidium macrostoma | reverse complement strand
CTCTCTCTCTCTCTCTCTCTCTCTCTCTCTCTCTCTCTCTCTCTCTCTCTCTCTCTCTCTCTCTCTCTCTCTCTGAATGTACCGAGCGTAGTTTAGGCAGTTCATTCTGTTTCAGCGGGACACTCGGATCATTCCTGACGCTCGCTCCTTTTGTCTGGAGTTCTTTTGTGTCCTGATTGTCCACAGAGGAGAGCTTCAGAGACACTGACGCTGTCCTGCTTGTCCTACACAAAGCCAATCCACTACTGTCAGGAAAAATCTGATCATTCTTTTATTTCTCTCTGAGAGCACATGCGCACACACACACATACACGCACACAGACACGCACACAGGCGCACGCACATCAACACAGTCAGACACACACACACACACACACACACACACACACACACACACAGAGTGTGAGAGAGAGAAAAGGCCTGGAGACAGGTTGAATCAACGTGTGTCTGCGTGTGTGTCTGCGTGTGTGTCTGCGTGTGTGTCTGCGTGTGTGTCTGCGTGTGTGTGTCTCCACTCTGTGGGTCCGACAGTAATCCTCACTGCTTGCTGAGCTGATCCATGGCACTGACACTACAGCAATGTGTGTGTGTGTGCGCACGTGCGTGCTGCTTCTTAAACAAGCAAGACAGCATGGATCCAGGTATGGAAGGCTCCATTGGTCTGCACCCTGTGTGTGTGTGTGTGTGTGTGTGTGTGTGTGTGTGTGTGTGTGTGTGTGTGTGTGTGTGTCTGTCTGTGTGTGTGTGTGTGTGTGTGTGTGTGTGTCTGCCTGTGTGTGTGTGTGTGTGTGTGTGTGTGTGTGTGTGTGTGCGTGTGTGTGTGTGTGCGTGTGTACGCATCCACTCAGTGTCTGATTCTTGAAATTCTGATTCATTTTTCTAATAGTTGTCACAAAGACCCACAGACCACAGTTTTTGAGAATGGGAAAAGCCAGATGGGGCGCTTTGCCTTTGAAGTTTTCCGGTTTGTGAAACACAAAAACCAGAAGATGTCCACTATCTTCTTGCACTGTGTCACAAAGTTGTGTCGGGTAGATGACTGTGCAGTGTTGATGCCGGTAAATGTGTGTTCTGTTTGTGAAATTATTGTTATGCTTTTTGAACTACAATTTTTACACCAAATAAAGGCATTTTTCTAGGGTGTAATCTCAATACTTAATGTTTGTCTTGAATGCTTTTTTATCTCAGATCTGTGGGATAAGAAGAAAGAGGGAGGACACCACAGCTCCTCATGCTTCCTCTGAAGATGCAGTCTTAACTGCAGGCCCTATAATAACCAGAGGTGTTGAGAGAATAGTTAAATGTAGAACCCTAGTCTTCTTCAGTTTGCTCCTCTGGCCTATTCAGTCATTTGTCTTAATTCATAACAGTCACTAGCTACCATGAATTATGGTGTGCCATGGGGATTTGGTGCTCAGTATTTACATATCAGTATTTACATACATCCAAATCACTCTTAAAGTTAAAGATTTGATTCTGTATGTTGATGTATTTCTATGTGAAACAGGAAGTCATACATACATGTTGAAGTGTTCATTTACACAACAGTCGATATTATTTGAGATAAGCCACACCTCAGTGGAAATGTGCCTGTCACAGCCATGAACTTGCACAAATTCCACTTTCTTTATAATGAATAAACTCTAATCATTTTTTCTTAGCCAAGAGAGAGCTTGAAAAGGAAATAGTGTGCAGGAAGACATACAGAAAAAAATGAGCCAACAAACCATGTTAATTGTTAACGTGCTTCATCCGTAGTTTTTGAAGTGTGTGTACTGTGGAACATAACATGTAGAGTGCATTTACTTGGAAGAACACAATACTAGTACAGGATAATTCTTCAAAAATTTTTACAAATTTCTATCTCCGGCATTAAAATAAAAATTTCAGAAAATCAATGTTTTTATATATCTGCATTAGATTTACCATCATATTGTTGTCAATAACAATAAGAGACAGGTACAAAAAGCTCTGAAGCACCTATTTTGATTTCAGGGGTATTTCAACCACCCAAAGAACTTTTATCAAATACAGTGCAATCTTCCACTTTAAAATAACCCATTAATTTCTTTTCTTTTGTAGATGAAACTTCAACCACCAACTCACAGCTTGGTAAGGCCTTCATTTTTTGTTCATTTTGTATTAATAATGGATTCAGTTTTTTTCCCCCATGCAAAGATACCTTTATCTTCCCCATCATTTTGCCAGATACATAATTGATTAGTACCTATGCTAACATACATCACATATATGATGTTGATGTTGGAATAAACATCAGCGTTACTCAGTATTCAATGCATCTACCTTTTTCTCTCTCTCTCTCTCTCTCTCTCTCTCTCTCTCTCTCTCTCTCTCTCTCTCTCTCTCTCGGAATTCAGTTCATCAGACTTGATTTGCTTACAGTCGTGGCAAAAGTACTCAAATTCTTTACTCACATTAAAAAGCTGGCAGATACATCCAAATTTTAAGACAAACTCTGTATCAAAAAAACAGGCAATGGTCAGGCGATCAGCAAACAGCATAGACTAGGCGAAACAGGAATAAAAACCAGGAGAACCAGAAACAAGCTCAAAGCCAGAGTGTCAATCACTAAATAAAAAGCCTGGGTAAATAATTTGAATACTGGTAAGACACAAAGTTTATATTTTGTAGCGAGTGTGTGAGCTAGGAGTCTTTATAATCTGTGAGTGTGATTGTGCTTGATTGTATTCAGGTTTGTGTGATCAGTATGACAGTGAGCTTGAACATGACAGAGTTATGAGTGCTGAGTATTGTAGTTTGCAGTGGCTTTATTTGTAGTCCACGTTGTGTTCAGGGAGTTATAGTGTGATGCTTATTCCGGCGTTGATGTGCCAAGTAACAAAGTATTTCTTTGCTTAAAGTGTCATTTGATACCAAACAAATGAAAGAAGTTTTTTACTGAAAGATTGTCTCTGTCCCTGTTTTATTAATAGCTCCATCTAGCAACTCTTCCTCATCACTGAATACAGTGACAAGTGCTCTTGTTGCCGGAGTGGCTGTATTGGGCCTGATAAGCCTGAGCTTCTTCATCCTTTCCATCAGGCTTCTGCGCAGATCTAGTCCCACATCTCTGACTGGCATATGGAACCCAAGCTTCAAATAAAACATACACCCCTACTGCAAAATCACTGCTTTCTGAATCTTTTTCCACCAGAGTAACTGCCAATTATAGAAATTACATATTGGCAGGATCAGAATTCATGCCATTGTCTGCCATCTATTTTTTTCTTCTTATTCTGCTATGTTATTTCTTTTAACTTCTTTATATCTTATTCTATTTCATAAGTCTTTGGTTTTGATTTACAATTTACTCTTATTGTACTTGTGTAAAAACGTAGACACAGGCAGCCAAAGTTTTTGTTTATTACCTCACTTAGTTGTAATTATACACCCTTCATGAAAATGAGGAGAAAGTAATATAGTAGAAAGAATAACACATGCAATAAGTGATTTTTTTTTAGCTCAAACTTACAGGGATGTGTATGGTTTTATTAAATCATCTTCTGTGGTGGACTGACGACCTGCCCAGGGTGTACCCCGCCTCTCGCCCGAAGTCTACTGTGATTGACTCCAGCTTCCCCCGTGACCCAGACGGATAAAGTGGTATAGATAATGGATGGATGGATGGATCAAATCATCTTTTTTTCAAGCACAAAAAAAAAGTTTTTTTTAAGTAGTGCATTTCTCCAAAACGCTGGGTTCAGAATTATCAACACCTTTACATTTTATATTTTGAAAAAAGCTGTTTATGAAAAAACCCAAGAATCAACTGTGCTAATTCTAAGATTGTAAAATAATAATGAAAAATAATCCTGGGAATAATGAAAAACCTGGAAAACAATAGTAATATTTTTTCGAGATTGACAATTTACATGCATTCAAAATACTTCCTGTCAATAATTTTGGCACATATATGTTTGAGAGAAAATACTTTTTTTTGTTAGTTTAACAATGTGAATTATTGTGGTAGGTATTTATTTTATACCATACTTTTTGCTCATTTTTATGAAGGGTGCCAATAATTATATATGCATTTCATGAATGTCACTGTGTATTAGTAGTAATATGTTTATGATGTGAAAATGCACTGTATGTATCTGTAAGAAACTCTAAACTTTAGAAGTAGTTCATGTTCTTAGTCAGTGGACATTGTTTAAATGCCATATGCCATTATAACCTTGTTTTGTTTGGTTGGCTGTTTACTGATTTTGTAAAAAGTTATTTTGCATTGCAGTTTCATATACTTATGCAAGTGTATTTCCCATAAACACATTACATTTGACTTATTTTTATCTGCAATGACCCATTAGTATTGGGTAACTTATTATTGGGTAAATTATAACTGACAACTCTAGTTTATAGTATATTGTTTGTAATATTTTGATATTGATAATTATTTTACCTTAGTTGAGGAATGTTCTTTCTTAATTCTGGAAATGTTAAGTAAAGTACAATCAACGGTTTGTGCCCCACTTTATTAAGATCTTTTCAATCCACGTGTGGACACCAAACACTCTATTCTATTTCACACATCTTTACCTCCATGAGAAGTGTTTAACACATGGGTATGTGTATTAAGACGTGCATATGTATTATTCCATGTCATGAAATAACACTAGCAAGCACACTATTCTGAGCATCAACCAAATACATGGGGTGGTATGTATTTACACTATTACCTAATGTGTCTAGACAGAAATAGAAATATTGATGTGAGGGATATGCATGTGCACACACCTGTTTGTCCTCCTGAGGTTTGAATGATATGGCAGTTGCATGTAGCAGTGGAAGCAGACATTACTGATAATACTAACAATGGACAAAGAAAAGACTAGCAATACAAAGCAAACAGAAAAGAACAGAAAACACAGCAGCATAGCAGGGCACAAATTATGAACATCAGTTTCTTGGGAGAAACTGAAAGTAATGCACTCTGTCTATGCATTTGCGTGTCAAGGAAGCTAGCTTACTTACAGTATCTAGCACCACACCAATAAATTCTGCAACCTGTCTCTGTACTAGGGAAAGTTTCTTGCGTTTTACCATTAGGCCAAGTGGCACAATGTATAAAGTGGCTGGGCAAGTGTCCTGTGTGACCTGCCATCCTGCAGTATTCTTATTCTCTATAGGGTGAAAGAATAGCTTGTATTCAACTTGTGCATATCCTTTGTGCTGGATAGTGAATTTGGAGCAAATGGAACACTATCCATCACCACCAAGTCTCTGCAATTCAGTGGCCTCTCCAGTGACTAAGACTAGGACAAGCCCCACTGGAACCCTGAATGCATGCTCAGTAGAGTAATAGCAATAGCACATGACACCAACACATCTCAACCCTATCTAAGTAGCATGCATCCAAAGTTCATTCTTTTTGGTCCACAGACATCTAGAGGCCTTCTCTGCTGCCTCTGTGGGAGTTCTGATGGCCTTCCTCTTTTGCAGAACTGTAATGCCCAGGAGCCTGTAGACCATACACATGGACTGAGCTGAAAAGCCTCTACAGACCCTAATCTTTTTGGGTTTGCGCCATGCTCTCCACCCCTGTCAACAGAACTATTGTTTATTCAATACTGCATATTTCTTCATTGGCCTTTTCCATCCTCTCCTCCCAGGGCACTGAAAAGGCTCAGAAAAGGGTGAAAAAGCTGCCTCAAATCAAACCATAAGATCATTTAATTTTACATCATCTTGTCTATGCGCCTTGCAATGCATTCCTACCATTTGGCTTGCATGCAGCTCTTCTACCCTGGCACTCACCTTCTCTTGGTCCACTGTCTTAGCCAGAGGGGTACCTCTGCCAAAGTGCCGACTTTCATAGACACAGCATCCTTCAGGGTGCGGTCAACGGTCTGCCCCAGTCTCTTCATAGGTTTCTCAGTGACTGATAGTAATTTGCCTCCCAGAGAAAAGCAGAACCAGTCAGTCTTCTTCCCCTCTTTAGCAGAAAGGACCTGGATTTCTCTGGTTTGAAGCTCATCTGGCTTGAAGCTTATCATTAGATCACACAGTCTAATGAGCCTCTCCAAACTACGGCTGTCAGGTCTCCTCTTCCCTCTCAGGTCTCTCTGATCAGCTGTGTCAGGATTCCTGTATATTCAAAGCATCCTGGCACTGTTGGGATCCAAACCTTCTGCACAGATGTGTCAATGTATTCCTTCTTTAGCAGATACTCAGTTAGCCATTGGACCATGATACTAAAGAATATCTTCCCTAAAATTCTGAGCAGTGAGATTGTCCTGAATTGCTCATCATCCTTCAGTTCTCCTCCTTGTGAATCCAGAAACCTTCTACAAATCTCAATTGTTGGGCTACCTCCCTCCTCCATCAGATAACACTCAGGATCTTCTACAGTTTTTGCAGGAACCTGAGACACCTCATGTGTACTTCAAAGGGCGCTCCACTCTCCAAGTCCACTTTGCTATTAAAGTAGGTCAAAGAGGCTCTATCAAGGTTCTGCACTCCCCTAGGTCCTCCTCCCTTGCTACATCACTATAGGGGCTGTAGGGATAGCTGGGTAGATGGATAGGTGAGATGGCTACTACATTTCTTTCCTAGCAGCTGCCTGATAAACCCATAAGTGAAGGCTGAATGCTTCTATTTTATGCTGAGTCATAAGCTTCTTCCTGATTCTAATAATAATAATAATAATAATAATAATAATAATAATAATAATAATAATCCATTTTATTTATAGGCACCTTTCAATGTACTCAAGGTCTCCTTACAACAGACAGAAAAAGAATCAAAACATACAGTAGGAATTAACATTGTAATAAGATATTATTATATTAGAAACCAGCAAAGCATAAAATACACAATAATATATTAATAATAAAAATAAATATAATTGCAAACAGCCAATAAAGTTAAAGTCAGACAGAATACAAGTTTAGAAAAATACAAGGCAAGTATATAGAGATGTGTTTAAGACCAGATTTGGAGGTTGGAAGAAAGTCAATATCATGGATGCCTTGTGGAAGCGAGGCGCCACATGGTTGAAGGCTCTAAACCCCATGGTAATCAAACTTGTGAGAGGTATAGTGAGATTAATGGAAGAAGAAGATCTAAGAGTATGACAAGGTGTGCAGACATGGAGGAGATCAGAAAGATATGAAGAAGCTAAGTTATGAAGTGAGAAGCAGAATCTTGAAATCAATATGGTATTTCGATACGGTAACAGGAAGACATTGAAGATGCTGAAGAACAGGAGTAAAATGCTCTGTGGAAGGGGTTCTAGTGAAGATATGGGCAGCTATATTCTGAACTACTTGCAGTTTATGAAAAAGTTTCTGAGGAAGACCAGAAGGTAATGCAGAGTTCTCCCAATGCCTGCCTCTTTTCTTCACCAGGCTCCTTAAACTGCAATTTTAGTGTATGCAGCTTCCAGCAAATCTGGCTGATTTTATCTGCACTGTGGTTCTTCACATAGGGGGTCTTTTTGCCCTTCTTCTCTACAGTGACAAGTCTTTCAGCTGCAAGGCTGATGATGATGAGTGACATGGTTTTGAGTTCCTGTCAGCATTCCGCTTTAACATTGCTTCCAGGATATTGTCCACAAAGTCCTTATCCTATGGCTGTCTGTCTCTTACTTGTTTGAATTTTCCATTGACACCAGTCCTTGTCCAGTTCAGAATTGCCAGGTGTAAGGCATTCAGTAATTTGCCATCATTAAAGATGTAAGTGTCTTGTCCTTTCTTTCCCAGCACAGTATGTGCTGAACTGAATTTGGGCTCCCCTTTTTTCACATGAGTCTGAAGCTTAATTATCACGCTGCCTCCCCCTTTCAGACCAGATGGTTGAATAGTGTCAGTATTTTCTTGCACCTTGGCTTGATGAGCTGCCATTGCACCTGATGCACAATGATACATCATTCCAAGTTTATATTCTGGCAGATCACACATGTAGTTTTTTCCTCAACTTGAATTTGTGCAGAGTTCACTTGGTGCAATTCCTATGGTAGCATACGGTGTAATGCAATATCGGAGCAGAAAGTCTGTGACATAAGCTTTTTAACAGTTTACTTTCCAGGATTACTCTCAGGACCCCTCCTGGTCACTTCTATAAATCATAGAGACATTGCTTGATCTTAACAAGGTTGTTGGTAGCCATGTGCCAGCATGGTCAGGGTGGCACACAGAGTAATGGCACCAGCAAATGGCGTGACCTTCTATAAATCAGATTATCTTGCACAGAGAGTTCATCTGTAAAAACATGTATGGAGCTAGCTCAGGTCAAAAACTTTTTCTGTTCTTGGACCAGCCAGATTCCAGCTACTGACATAAAGCACATAGTTCAGGGCAGACAGCACACAAAAGAATTTATGCACTCCGTCAGTTCATATGAAAGTCATTTGCAAAGTGAGAGTAGTCATCACAGGGCAACAACCAGGGAGAAACATCCATTTTCAGCTGTTTCTGTAGGATTTCTTAAATATCTTCTTGGTTTCATCTGACTGTTGCAGCCACAGCCTTACAAAGCATAAAGTTTCATTCAGTCTGGAGCATTTTTGCGGTGAGTGAAATAAAATGACCAAATCAAGATTTACTATGTTGGTAGACTATGGTACCCCAAAAGACTGTATTATAAGAAAAATATGCATTAACAACATAAGGGCACACACACTTGTGAACCCAGGTCATTGTAGGTTTTTTATTTATTTATTTATTTATTTTAAATAAAACATTTCTATTTATTTTTCACTTGAATTTTGTTGGTTACCATATCACACTAATCTTAATTTCATTTTTTTTTTTTTTTACATCACATCACAAAACTTTTAATCTGCAGTACACAACAAATAGGCAAAAAAAAATCAACTAATAAGTATTCATTTTATCATTTCTTTTTTGTAGTAGCAGCATAAAAAACAAAAACTACAACACTAGCACATATATCTGAAATTACAAGAACATAGTACATTCATTACAAATCTCTGCATGTTAAGTATTTTCCAGTCTACCTTAGTCCAATGCTTCTTAAAATGTTTTATAAAAACACAATTTACTGTACATAAAATCCCTCAATGCATCATTTATCATTCACATTGATTCACTCATTCACACCTAAGAGCGAGTCATGTTATTTATGTCAAACCACTACAAGGGCTTAGTAACATACATTTTGTCAGAGTTGTCAGAGAAAGTCACTTATCTGACTTTTTTGTTATTTAAGCCTGTTACACTGGGTTCAAACTAGAGCCTGTAGCACAGACCACACACAGGAAAAAACATCAAGCCTGCTATATTTAACTTACACCATGAGATGGCGCTATGGCATTGCCGCTTTAATTTTTTTTTTTTTACTGCATTTACTGCGTTCACATTTCAACCACGCCCGTAGTTCAAAAGGACGCCACATGCTTATTTGCATATTCATGAAACATCATAATCATTTGCATGTCAAAATGGAATTAAAAGCTAACAGGGTTGCTGGAATAGAATAGAGCTTAATAAGGATGTTTCAGGTAAACTACTTTAAATCATCCATTTCTATGACTATTTGTAATATTCCACAAGTCACAGGATGTTGCATTATCTCTGCTTCCTGAAAATCACGCGAAGAAAAAAAAAGGAATTTCTCTCATTCTTGTTTCTTTATTTTCATTGATACTTTGACTGAAGGGGTCACTTTAAACATACAGCCCTGTGACCACAATGATGGTTTGAAACAAAATTAAGAAATTTAAAAAAATAATTTGAAGTAAGTTATTAGAAAGTCTTAATTAATGTTCTCATGGCATTAGCATGTTACTTTCATTGCTGTTACTCATTTAAGGGCAAAATTTAGCCAGTGTAAGTAAAAAAACCCTTATTTATAACCTTAAAATTATATTGTTACCTGGAATGGTAACAGTTAAATGCATGGTTTCTTAGATTCAGTGTTGAAAATAAATGTTAAAAGTAAAATTTAGTTTTTAACAGTTATACAGGCTACATGGTAGCTGTTGATTTATAAAAAAAAAAAAAAAGAAAAGCCAAAATTAAAAAAACAAATCTAGATCATTGGTCGAAATCTAATAGCAAAAAGGCTGAATGGACATCACAAGCAATGGAATGTGTCTATTACACAGACAAATCCAGCTCTAGATGGCGGAAATCAGTTAAACTCAGTTGCTAATTTGATTTAGTTCTAATTTTAGGTGTGTTACTTTGTAATTGCCAAAACAGTGCCAAAACAAATAAAGCTATTTGGCCATTTTTTGCTGTTTGTTTGTTTGTTTGTTTGTTTGTTTTTTGTTTTTAGTGCGCCCATAGTGCCCAGTGTGAAACTGGATAAAAATAGCACCGGACTCACAGTATAAATATAAGACTGCGGGTAGGAGTAGTTAAATGTTTTTCTTTGCTTATTTTTTTCATTGCTAATGCTCTATAAACTCAAAACTGTCCTGCTCTTATGCTTATGTTGTTATGGTTAGCACTGTCGCCTCACAGCAAGAAGGTCCTGGGTTCGATCCCCGAGTCACCCAGGGTGCCTTTCTGTGTGGA
>JAQQZR010000003.1:14148616-14162264 GCA_030068235.1 Notoglanidium macrostoma | reverse complement strand
AGCGGAAGTGGGTGCGTCCGCGATAGTGGCTCGGGTGGCCTGAGAGGCGTTGGTGCGACCGGTCCTGTCCCGTGAAGTGCGAGACGTGACAGAAATGCATTCTCAATTGGATTCAGGTCATGTTATTGACTTGGTCATTGTAGACCATTCAACTTCCTTAACTGTTTAAATAAGTTTTAAGGCATTTGGCTGAAACTGAGCAGATAATATACATTATATATACTATGTTATCATTAGCATTTCAATTTGTATTTTTACAGCTTGCAGAATGTTCTACTAAAGATGCCAATCCAGTAGCTAACATCATCTGGCTGAAGGACAATGTTCCACTTGCCTTACACTGGCCTTTCATCTACATCCTCAAAGCTTGAGTATACAGCTACAAAGGCAGATATGAACGCCAAGTTCACTTGTGCCGTCCAGCATAAGAGCCTTTCCTCAGACCTTATATCGCCTCCTATGAATTTTGTCATCCTCTGTAAGTCTCTGTCTTGGTCTTTTAACATGTACGCCAGTGGTAATAAGCAAATTACTCATATTAATTAAATTATTTTTGATGATTTGGTAAATCTTTACTTACACTGGAATACTGGAAGCTTACTGACTAGCTAAATTAGATAAAAAAATATATGGAGCAGTGATGCTGAATCTTGACTAGGGCTTTGCTGGGTGCCTCAGGGCATGATTACAGACAGCCTAGCCCTGCTGCTACTCTCAAAAGCTCTCCTCTTTCAGGAAAAATCTCTTATGATCATCTGCTTAGTGGCTTTATCTTTGTGACCTCTTCTGTAGCCTTCCATATGAGCAACTTTCTCTGATTCATACCTCTCCCCTCCACAGATCCTGGTGAAAAGGTCAGCCTCCATGTTGTGTCTGCAGTCCCAATAAAGGAGGGAGACAATGTGACCCTAAAAAATGTGGCTGATGGGAACCGCCCACTGTCTAGCTACAACTTTAATACAGGGCTATCACTAGTGATTATTTTGATAATCCAGTAGTTCACCATTTCCTTCGATTAATAATTGAGTGGTCGATTGTATATGCCACTGTGAAACCTACCTGTATAAATGATTGTTAATTTTGTTTGTTTTTTCTAGATAAATGATACATAACTGTTAGCCACATATAAGTATACTTTATTTTATCCTAAAATTCTTATTTTTTTATGAATTCCCTAACAATTACTGTATTTTTTTAATGCAAAATGTGTAGACAATAATTTTTTTCTATAATGCATGGCTTTCTTGAATAAAAATTATAGAATATCTGTACCATTAGTGCTTCTTACTGTAAGGTAGACAAGAAAGAAATTAAAAATTTCAAATACTTAATCTCAGTTTATAATTATATATAATTTATAATTATAATTCTGTATTAAATAATATGACTGGTTTGTTATAGCTAAGTTGAAATTTTATTTAATGTTGTGATGTTATGAAAGCATTTGTAGTTTCATAATAATGACTTGTTATTGTCAGAGATGGTATCAAATATAGTTACTCAAGTAAAGGTACTATTACTAAGAAAAAATTCTCAAGTAAAAGTTCTCATCTAAATATCTACTTGAATAAGATTAAGAAAGTATCTAGAACAGGGGTCATCAACATATCGCTCGCTAGCTATCAGTAGCTCGCTGTCTGTTTTTGAGTAGCTCGCCTATAGGTTCAACGATTATGTACAAACAATCTGAGAACAAATAAATAGTAAAAAACTTTTCCCATTTCAATCCAATCAAATACAAAGACGTCCCAAAGCGATATCAGTTGTCAATCAAATAAGTTACTCTACAGTCAGGTTTGTCAACTCGTCACATCAGTTACGCTGTAGGGTAGCTCCTGAGTTAAATCAAGGTGTTTAGTGGTGTTAGCAAGCCAGTTTATCTCAGAAAATAGCCAGATTTATGATGAATAAAGAAAGTGGCCAGGTCCAGACAAAGCAAAAAAACATACTATTTCCATTAGGAATGCAAATGTGCATTTTTTTTCATGAATGTGAAAGGCAAGTGTGTATGCCTCATCTGTGGTATCAGTGTTTCAGTGAGTAAAAGATTGAGCGCCACTTGGCGTGACACTTCACTCAAATCCGCAACAACTTTGCACGGGCCTTTCCGGTGGGTAGCAGTCTAAGAACGGAAAAGGTATATGAGTTAAAACAAACACTAAAAAGACAGCAATGTCTATTCATCAGGCCAATGAAAAAGGTCAATGCGGCATCGGTGGCATCGTTTATAGTGGTGCACGTGCTAACAAAGAAAATATTATGTGAGCTTGATATTGAAATGTTAAACATTTCTAAGATGAAAAAAGGTTGGCAGCCCCAACGTCAGTTTTATATATATTTTCTCTGTTAGTTTCTCAGACTGGTGTCATTTGTTGAATATCTGATTATGTGAAATTCTTCATTAAGGAATAATTATAATTGAGTAGTTAATTATAATCGAGTATTTGTGACAGCCCTACTTTCATATCAAGGTAAGCAGAGCATGTCTGGCTCTTTTCATTCTGAGCTCACTTTTAATGTCAAGCTGCTCTTGAGGTTCTAATCAAAAATGGCAACAGCCAACATATATGCTACTGTATAATTTATACATTGTGTAAAGATGTTAGCAGCTCCCTGTTCCTTTGTTTCAGCAGGTGAGAGTCTGGGTGAAGTCTGGGATTCTTTTCAAATCGGTGTGCTAATACAACCCTGACCTCTGTTTCAGAGGCCCTGACTTACACACTGAACTGGGAAGGATCAGGGTGCTTCAGAATGGGAGCTGTGGTGAAGGCTTTAATGAGCTGGGATAATGCTTGTCGATGTACAAATATAAATTAGTGTGAGGCTTGCATGACTTTTCTGTATCCATGTACATGAATCATAGCAATGTTTGGCACCAAACTTAATTTCCCATAATGCACCATCGCCTACAACCATGGAAACTATGGACTACAACACTACATTCATGCACCACATTCATTGTCACGTTCACATCACTCCTTATCATTCCTTATCACACACAGCTGGACTCTATTAGCACACAAAAAATATAAGCACAATCACTGCAACAGCACACTGTAAAGTATTCATTCAGTTTGTCTTCTCACATGCATACTAAGCCTTTGTTTGATATCCAGTTTGTGCCTCCCCTGACCTACTGACTGTTCAGCATTTTTGAGATTCGTCTCAAAATTTTTGTTTTGTTCATTATTGCCAGTGGTTTTAATAAAAATCATCCTCTTCACTTATCACCATCTCTGCCATCTGACAGCATGCAGCATCCATAGATATGCAATAGATTATAGACAATATAATAATAATAATAATAGACAATAGATATGCACAAATTGGACTAAGAAAACACAAGAAGCAGCTGAAACAAACTAGACACAGGTGAGACTGATAAAGGGATTGAGAGCAGTGGCTAGGAAAACAAGAATTGAACAGAAGGGCTCCCTAAAAATGTGTGGCCCATTGGCCCTGTTAATGATGGTTAGAGGGCTTGTAGAGCTTATGGCAGCCCAGCAGCTGTGTAGAGTGAGTTTAGAGTGCTTGACCCTCACAGCTTGTCTGGTGCCTGGGGAGAACACTCCCTTTTATAATTCATAACAGGGATCAGACATCCCAAAACACACTGCATACTTCCTTCAGGATCTGCTAAGAGTAAATTCCAGTGTTACATTATGCCTGGGACAGGTTGTGTTCCAAATGAGCAAAATCTGCCACTTGACAAATTGAACAAGAAAAAGTAAACGCAACCTGTTATGAAATATGTGAAGTTTCTCCTCTTGCACCCTGTGTGCGATGTACGCTATAGGGACAAAAGTATGTGGACAACTGACCATCACTCCCATATGTGGGTCATCTCCAAATTTTGTCACAGACTTGAAAGCACAAACTGTTATCAGCATGCCCTGGTTTCAGTATGCCTTTGTGCACAATGGGAGGTCTATATAGATAGTCTGCCAAGGTTGATGTGGAAGAACTCGTATGGCCTGCACATAGCCCTGACCCCAACCCCACAGAACACCATTAGGATGAATTGGAATGCTGACTGTGCAATAGGACTCTGCACCTCACATTAGTGTCTTATATCACTCATGCTCTTATGGCTGAATGAGCAAATCCCAACAGCCACATTCCAAAATCAAGTGGAAAACCTTCCCGGAAGAGTAGAGCTTATTATAACAGGAAATGGGGGTCAAATCTGGAATGGAATGTTCAAAAAACACAAATATGCATGTGAATGGGCAGGTGTCCACATACCTTTGGCCATATAGTGTATTTGAAAGTTGTTCCCATTTTCTTATTCCGCAAAAAGTGAGAGGCTGAAAAGATAGCTGGAGAGAACAGCAATAAAAGACATAGAAGCATGATTCATTATTCATAAAAGAAGTCCGTAAAGCAAAAACTATTGATCATACTGCACATATAGTCTATATTTTACTCATCTTGAGGAGGAAGAGAAGCATTAGGGTAGTCTGCAGCAGAAGCAGGTCCATACTAATGGCTTTTATGAGTTTGTCAAAAAATGTTCACATGGCAACAGATGTAACTATTCAAATCAACAGTCCCCATTTTGTTGGCGTTTTGATGTTCATGTTGCCTCTTAAAATTATTTTCTCTTTTAGGGCCAGGAGTGCCCAGAGTGCCAAATCCCACAACACCTCCCCAAGCCTTTGACACCAAGCAGTTCTGCATTCTGCGACAGTGAGCTGTTTATAAGATTGAGTTTATATTCCCTAGGTATCAAAAGATATCTCAGCCAACACTAAGCATGTCCACATATGTCCCATATTTTTCACACAGTCATCCAGTTAGAAAAACAACTTTTTACTCTTATAACACAGCTAGAAGTAGATTACCACTTATAATCATAGCAACAGAATTTTGTCCCAGTATCCTGTATTTTGTTATGTACATGGCCTATACAATTATTTGCACTTGATATGAAAAAAATAAACAGCTCATACAGTACATTAATGAAGCCACACCATCCAGCCACCTACTGACATACCTGAACTATAAACCACATAAGCCTAATCTCCTGTTCTCTTTGATGCAGGATGCACGTCTTTAATGAATGTACTGTTCTTTAAAAATGTATTGTTTTCCACTTTGAGGTGAGCAGCAACTAAATGTCTCTGTCGCTAATGTATTGATACAGGTTGAATTAACGTTACCTTGTTTCCTTGATTTAGCAAATAGCTGTACTGAGCTGACCTATTTAATTTCCTCTGGACTTCCTCTTTACAACCCATAGCATAGGCTAACTGGCAAAAACAAGCACTGTAGACAAATGTGAAGATGTGTGTAGATAAATGTGCTGTCAGAGAGATATGCCAAATTGTCTACATTCATCAATGGCAATGTGTGCACATGTTGTGTTTTTTTCTGTAGCCTATTGATTGAAAGGAGACAAGCTAGATATGCCAAAGCATTCTTTTTGATAGTCTAATCTCTGTCATGGGGCATGCAGAGGTCAACTAGCTACTCTAAATTGCCCATACATTTGAATGTGAGTGTGAATGGTAGTTTGTTTCTGCGTTAGCTCTGAAATAGATTGGTGACCTGCCCAGGGTGTACCCTACCTCTTGACCAAAGTCAACTGGGATTGGCTGACGGATAAGCAGTATAGATAATAAATGGATGGATGGATGAATGGATGGAACACACATCAGGCTATGCAGTTATACAAAAATAATGCATGCTCCGAAGTACATTATGTTCATATAACTGCACAGTCGGGAGCTTGTTATTCTACTTATACCACAGCGATTTGCCAGTGATTACCATTTTTTATTTAATCCTAAAGAACACATTGTACATTTTAATGGTACATAGTTAGATTCAAGGTTGTGGAATGTCCAAGAAACAAGTTAATGTTAATGAGTTAATGTTCCTTACATTATAGCTGTGATGAAAAGTCATTCTCTCACCAGCCTTCCTGTCTCTCTCTCTCTATTTTTCTGTCACTCACAAATACACATACACATACACACAAACTCAGCCTTTCCTTTTACCAAAAGACCAAAAAAGCAAAATCTCCTTTGTCCGGAAGACTTTCCTGTGCTAGGAAACTTTTGTAGTAAGCAAAGTACTAACAACCAACCTCCTTCCATTAATGTTGAATAAATGTCTCCCCCCCAAAAATTAAACACATCAATAATTATCTGTTTTACTTATTAAACAACAGCACAATCATTCATGTTACAGACAGAACTAATTTACTGCTAAATGAAAATAATTGACACCTTCTGGCCAATCAGTATTCAACCATGCTGTAGCTTAGCTACTATGAACTATTTAGTGAAGCTAATATAAAGAGTGTGTAGTTATGGTAATGGATTTTGGGAGTTTTAAGTTGCTAGTAAATATATAATAGTATAGTAGATGTCCAAGTTTCTTAAAGTGGGGTAAACCAAAAACAGGGGGTCTGTGACTTTTTAAATATTTTTACAGTATTGGAAAACACAACAACTTTTATCAAAGATATAACATTTAGGGGACAAATCACCAAAGGCGCTGGAACCCTATTGTAATTGTTAGGATTCTTCTTCTTCTTCTTCTTCTTCTTCTTCTTCTTCTTCTTCTTCATCATAATCTTTTTCTTCTTGTTCTTCTGCTACCTCAAAACGAATCAGGCAGACCAATCCATAAGCCACAGAGATGTAAAACTTGCTCCACAGGTAGTACTTCTTCTGCTTTTCAGCCAAGTAAGATGGGCTTGATTAACCTGATGGTGACAATATAGTGCATGATTTTATGTTTTTGTCCATATTGCATTGAGACCTACAAACACTTTTTTTCAACTGATTCCTTGGGTTCTCCCAAACAAAAAAAACATGTCGAGAACCATTTAGCCTTGCCCTCTTAGACCTTTTTGCTAATTTACATAATATGCAAAACCTACTTTTGCAAACTAGTCCTAGTTTTTTTAGCCTATCTTCACAAATTTGATGTCTAACAACTCAGCAGAGTTTGAATCTCAATGATTATCAAAAACATGTTCATGTCAATCAGTGCTAATGAGATGGAGCCTAATTTCCTCAAACAGATGTACCTCATGACCACATGAATTTGAATGAAACCTGAGTCTGAGTTCATCTGCTAAATGTGGAGCATGGTTCTATAAAGGGGGCAGAGTTAACTTCAGATAGCTCTTTCTCTGGAACCATAAGTCCAATCAAGCTGAAATTTGGTATAGTGCATCTTTGTAATCATCAAGTGGATTTTTTATATTGACCAATATGAATTTGAACCCAGCTTGAATGATATGTTCATGACAAATTTCCAAGGACTTATACAAAGGCTGGGGCATGATCATTCTCAAGAACCAAAAGTCAGTTTGAGCAGGCACTTCATAGAACTACAATTGAGTTATCATTACAAAACGTGTATCACCCCATAAGTATGTTTATCTGAGGTCTCATAATGTTCTTGGTATCTTGGCAAGAACTGGCCACTGGGAGTGCAACTTGCAAGCAGTGCTTGAACCCCACGGATATATTAATTCTTCTTCTCTTCTTCTTCTTCTTCTTCTTCTATTCTGTTAAAAGAAAATTTGTTCTTTAAATTGAAAGGACAGGAATAAAAAAGCTCCAATAAAAAGGGGTCCCTGGCTTCACAAAACTAGAGAAACTGCAGTATTTATCATGTTTTTTGTTGTCAAATGTCCTAGACTAGAAACAAATGCATTGAAAATCAGACAAAAGATGGCTTATTGACTTAGAATTGGAAATATTCATAAGATTACTCATGAGCTGTAGTGATCTGTAGTTTTAATGATGCTAAGGGGTTGTGTGTGTATATGTGTGCATATTCTTTTAGTGATAATGGGAGTGGTGATAATGGTGGGGGTTCTAGATGAGAACTTGTTTTGGATTTAGACATTTAGTGAGGTTGGGTATTGACCTTGGTTTGGAATGTGAGCATGGCTGGAAAGGGCACTCACACAGTTATGTCTCTAAGAAACTGCCAGCGGCTTATGAATGCTCTTAAATAGTTTTTTATGTGCCTAAAACACAGCTTTAAAAGACTTGTATTTATATATGTACTGCTAAACCATTCACCAGCATTCAAAATATTTTAAAATTTGTTAAAAAAAAGTGTTCTTAAAAAAATTTAAATGTCATAAAATATAAGGATGGAAACTGTGTTTAACTAACATTATGATTTATTGATTTGATTTGGTTAAATATTAAAGCTCTACATTTAATTCAGGGTGTATTCCTGTCTGACATTCATTGTTCCCTGATCCACTTATATAGTCCACTTATGATCCACTTACAGTGTTCAGATCCACTGCAACCCTGACCAGGATAAAGCAGATACTGAATTTGAATGAATAAACTTTCTCTTATAAAAATATATTGCTGTATTCTTCTTTGTAAGTGTTTCACAGATTTGGATGTTAATTGAGAAGCAATCAGACATATGGCATATGCTTATACATTTAGTTTGATTTAACACATTACTTTCTGTTCGAATCCTGTTTACCCAGTAATAAACAGAAAGCTAATTCAAATCATGAACATCATTTTCTGTCCTTGTTAAAATTTCCCAAGTGTTTAATGTTTCAGTTTGCTGTTTGGGTTGGTCTTTAGCACACTTGCACTATAGTCCTAAAGCATTTTACTGCTTAGTGCTAATGTCTCCTCTAAGAAGAAGTATCAGTGTCATTAGAGAATCATCTATCCCATGATTTTATTGGGGCTTTCACCATTCTAATGCATATGCACTATTGCAGCATCTTAGGTGGGGCCTTTTTATGGCTACACTTTACTTTTGTCTTTTGTGTCTTGTTTTCAGCTTCTGATTGAATCTTAGACAAGATGGAGGTTCTTTAGGTTCTTTAATCAGTCAGATCCTGTTTGCATTTTTGGTGTATCATATGTTTTGTTTTATTTCTGGGTATTCTCTTAACCTTGTAACGTCCCAGCCATATTATTCAGTAAATATATTGAAACTAATAAGGAAGTTTTGTAGTTCTAAAAGAAAAGAATGTCAGTCTGGAGCTTCCAACAGAGTTAAATGGATTGAAATGACATAACCTTCCATCCTATGAGTATACTGTCACACCTTTTGAAGGCAGCGTACAGTTTTGGTTCACTCTTATTTTGAGTCCTTCAGCTATACTGAGAAAACTAACAAGAAGTAGACAACTTCAAAAGCATGACACAAGAAAATCCTGAAGAAACACCAATATCCACATAGTCCTCTTTGACTAACCTCTGTGTGTGCTGTACTTATATAGCACTTGAAATGAAATAACTACAGAACTGTACAAAAGTTAAATTTTTTTGGTATAGATATTTATTTTATGGATTCTGCATTACTGAGTCAGTACAAAAAACATTTTAGATTTCCAAACATTACTTTTCCAAAACATAATTTGGATTTGAATAATGTTTGTATGTCAGTAAAGAAAGCAACATATTACATAAGAGACCACTTTTCAGACAAAAAAACATAATGAAGTATCCTGGGTTTTGCATACAAAAAGAAGAAGCAAGTATGGCAGACAAATATCCAGAAGTACTGTGGCAGATTCTCCAAGATGCTCAGTAAAACTTACCAACTCATTTCCTTATAAAACTGCACACGCTGTACCTGGGATTACTGTTTAAAATCATCTTTACTTTACAGCATTTCTCTGCATGAGCCTAAGACTTTAGAGCAAACATTGAAATACACTGAGGCTAAAGGCATCATAAAAAGTTTTAATGCCTCAGTTACGGTATCTACTCATTTCTTCTACTCGCAAGAGACCGAATTATTTCAGCTTTCGTTTGCTATTTCAGATTTTCAGTGCGTCAAACGTTTTAGTATTTGGGCTAGTATCTGCTGGCATTGCCTTTCAATTGCTTGAGCTTGAATCGAATACTTTGGATACAAGCATCCACAAGCTTCTCACAATAGTGGAATTTTTGCTCATCCCTCTTGACAGAACTAGTGTAACTCAGTCAGGTTTATGTCCTCCTTGCTCAGACATGTTTTATCAGTTCAGTACTCAAATTTTCTATGGGCCAGGGCTTTGTGACAGGCACTCCAGTATTTTCACTTTGTTGTCATTAAGACATTTTGCTACTAATTTTTTACATTTTTTTTGGCTTATTGTTCTGCTGGAAAAATAAGTTGTGAATAAATTTTATATGATGTCTTGAAATTTCCTTCATTCTCTTTCCTCGTGCTGCCATCTATTTTCTGAAGTACCCCAGTCTTTTTTCTAGTAAAACATCCCCACAGCATGATGCTGCAACCCTCCTGCTTCACAGTTGGAATGGTGTTTTTCAGCTTAAAACAGTCACCCTTTTTCCTCCTTCATTGCGCTGATCATTATGGCCAAACAGCTCAGTTTTTATTTCATTTGAACATAAAATAGTCCTCTAAAAGGCTGGTGAGCACCTGCAAACTTTAGGCTGGCCTTTTCATGCCAATGATAGAACATGAAGGCTATATAGGACTCTATCAATGTTGGCTCTGCATGCTTTTTGTAACTCCTTCACCAGTATGTTCATTGCCTTGGGGTTCAGTTGAAAGTTCAAACCAAAGTTCATCCCTGGGTTTTAATTTGTGCCTCTCTCCTAATTAATGCAGTGTCTGTGTGGTCCCAAGATTTTCATATTTGCATACAATTGCTTGTACAGATGTTCATGCTACCTTCAGCTGTATGGAAATTTCTGCTATGGAGGAACTTGTGCAAGTCCACATTTTTTCTGAGGTCTTGGCTGGGTTGCTTGGATTTTCCCATGGTATCAAGGGCACAAAAGCACTGTCTCTAAAGGGAGGCCCTTTTACAGCCACAGGTACACTCCCATTAAATCATAATTATGACAACTGGCCAATAGTAACAATAAATCTCTCTCTATTTGATTGTTTTAAAATTACATCTGATGTGAACAAATCAAATGCCATAACTGGCTTGCTAAAAAAAATACATTGTAAAATGAAATGTGTGGAATTGTGAAAAACTGAGATTGAATATATTTAGCCTAGGTGTATGTAAACTGGCCTCAACTGTAATTCAATTTTAGAGGCTAGTCTAATTTACCATATGTGGTTCTCAGTTGTGCACATTACACAAGGCTTCCTGCTTTGAGCAAATCAGTACGACTTCCTACATTGCATAGAAGTACATTAAGAGTTAATTCAAATTTAACCATAGCTTGGCAAACAGGCCACCTAAGCAAGATGAAGAGTGAGTTTTTCTTAAACCTAATCATTCCTGTAGGCTGTTGTAGCTTTCAATAGTAAATCATATTTTTCTTTATTATAGCTAAATTGTTGTATATTGGATTTCAAAGGATCCACAATTTGAGCCGGTTGTCTTTTTTTTTTTTTTTTAATACAGAGAACCTTTTCCCCAGTGCTTCAGTTGTTCTCATTGTAGTTGGATTTGGTGCCATACCATTGCTTGGAGCAAGAGCAAGTTGCAACAAGGTACAAAGTCTCAAATTGATGGAAAATGTCTACATTTGAGCTGAGATACAAGCATACTGTACATATGAAAGCAAATATTCTTCATGCAAAGTAGACAGTCATATCACCTGGGGGCTGAGGCATAACATATTTAAACTGACATTTAGACAAAGCCCGTTGTAATGAATATCTACAGAGATGCGAATGATATTAAGCACAGATATTATTCTATAAATGCATTTAGCCTTTTTATCAAAATGTACATTGTATGCACAGTCATAAAATTCAAATTAGCTCAATACCATGTCTCAACAAAAATGTTATCTGGATTGTAAAACTAGATTGCATTCATTTATCATCTGTAGTTGCTTTATCCTGGCCAGGGTGTTGTTGGTTCTTGAGCAACACTGGTTGCTGGGAACACTGGGTGTGAAGTGCAAATATACCCTGGATGGGACACCAGACCATCAGAGCAAACCATGTGCAAACACACACACACACGGACACACACACACACACACACTCCTTGCAATATTATATATATATATAGGTATAAAATACATTTATGGTAAACAGTAAGTGCAAATACGAATCCACTATTAACCTGTGCTTGCTGTGAGCATGGTAAACCAGATTAGTTACTATAACTAAAAAAAATTGTGCGATTAATTATTGATGTGATTAATAATTAATTTAATTTTATTTATTTTTTTATTTGGTGCTTTTAGCAACAGATATTGTCATAAAGCAGCTTCACAGAAGTATATAGATTCTGAATATAAATTTATGAATTTATATATATATATATATATATATATATAAATTCATAAATTTATATTCAGAATCTATATACTTCTGTGAAGCTGCTTCCAATAAACTATCAATGATAATTAACTCATCATTGATGCTGACAGTCATTTACCATGCCATGTCTGTCTCCCTGAACACATTGCTCTAGTGTGAATTAGCACACAAAGAACTGAATACATCTACAGTGACTTTACATAAAGATGAACAGTGCATAAATAAGAGATTCCTTTTCTTGGATTCTTGGTTTGTACATGAATGACAAAGCTCTATTTCATATATCACTGTTGAAAAAAGTTCTGATAATAATACACTGGGACACCGATCTCAACTTACACCATCTACACTGAATACAAACCACAGCATGTTTGGTCATGTTCAAATGTACAAACAAAGCAGGGTTTGTGTCAGTGCTTTGTGTAATTAGTCAATTCAGTTATTTGAATGTTAAATTGATTTTAATTGTATAATAATCAGAGGAGAGTAAAGAACCCAAGAATCTTCACTTTCATGAGTTCGGCCAAGAGACTGACAAATAATTTACAGGCGAAGAGAAGGTTTGGATTGCAGTTATGCTATTCTGAGGTCCCAGAGGGATACTTCATCACATCCTGACTGACTGACATCTACACATCTAACACTACGGACACCTTTAGCAATTTATTTTACAACCCGAGTTCCAGAAAAGTTGGGACGTTCTTTAGATTTGAATAAAATGAAAACTAAAAGACTTTCAAATCACATGAGCCAATATTTTATTCACAACAGAACATTGATAACCTAACAAATGTTTAAACTGAGAAATTTTACAATTTTATGCACAAAATGAGCTCATTTCAAATTTGATGCTTACTACAGGTCTCAAGATAGTTGGCACAGGGGCATGTTTACCATGGAGTAGCATCTCCTCTTCTTCTGAAAACAGTTTGAAGATGTCTGGGCATCGAGGTTATGAGTTTCTGGAGTTTTGGTGTTGGAATTTGGTCCCATTCTTTCTTGATATAGGTTTCCAGCTGCTGAAGAGTTCGTGATCGTCTTTGACATATTTTTTGTTTAATGATGCACCAAACGTTCTCTATAGGTAAAAGATCTGGACTGCAGGCAGGCCAATTCAGCACCCGGACTCTTCTCCGATGAAGCCATGCTGTTGTAATGGCTGCACTATATGGTTTTGCATCGTCCTGCTGAAATACGCAAGGCCTTCCCTAAAATAGATGTCATCTGGAGGGAAGCATATGTTGCTCTAAAACCTTTATATACACCTTTCAACATTCATAGTTCCTTCCAAAACATGCAAACTGCCCATACCGTATGCACTTATGCACCCCCATACCATCAGAGATGCTGGCTTCTAAACTGAAAGTTCATAACACGCTGGAAGGTCTCCCTCCTCTTTAGCCCGGAGGACACGGTGTCCGTGATTACCAACAAGAATGTCAAA
>JAQQZR010000003.1:14121880-14139976 GCA_030068235.1 Notoglanidium macrostoma | reverse complement strand
CCCCGCCTCTCACCCGAAATGACTGCTGGGATTGGCTCCAGCTTCCCCGCGACCCAGATGGATAAAGCGGTATAGATGATGGATGGATGGATGGTGGATAATGAATGAATGATTGAAACAGTGATTATATGATTATAAGCCATTCAAAGCTTTTACCTGCATAAATGACTACCATATAAGCTTAGAAAATCACCAAAAATATTATTTGAAATGTTTTTTAAAACCACATGGCTGATTTATTAACAATATTTTTATTCCTTTTTTATTATCTGAATCACTTAAAGTGTTATATATAATATGATTGTACATTTTTGCTCAGCAGAGCAGCCAGAAGACTCTAAAGATCAGACACAAGTAGCAGTAGGGGTCGTCATAGGCCTGATTGTGGCTGCTGTCGCTATCGGTCTGGCCTACTGGATCTACATGAAGAGAACCAGGTAACACCATAAAGAACAGCTAACTTCTTGTGCTCTGCTTGACTCAAAATGACCCACTGGACTTTTGTACTAAAAATACAACAATACTGAATATTTTCAGAAACGAAACTTGAAGCAAAGTTATAATCACAGTATATTTCCATGTAGTGTATTATGATTATTACTATGCTATAATGCAGATCCACAAATATGTGAAGGTTGTGGGTGATGTTTATATTTCTAATCATTAAGTTGAATGTAGTACAAAATGTATGTGTGGCAGCCTGGGAAAACCTGTCACTGTGTTCTGGGGAAAGAAAAAAACAACGTAAAATTCAAATGACTGGCTTTGACCAAAACTTTGCACAATATTATACTTTGATTTCTCTACTAAAACATGCTTTATAAAAAACTAAACGTATTTTATCAAAACAGCACAAATCTTATTTCAATCAGGCTTGCTGGTCTGTCTGCCTACAAAGATCACATCAGATAAAGAGTCAGGTTAACCAACACATTGGTGAACACAGTCAGTCTGCCTAACGCCTTGATGTCTAAAACCTTGCCAGCTAAGTGTGAATTCCTCATGCAGTGAATGTCATGCAAGTTGTTGGAATAGCTACATGCCATAGTGAAATGGACATAAGTCTAAAGCAGGCCTCACACTGGATGATATTCTAGTGCTGTCAATGAATATTCAAAAGTCGATTGGATGGAATTGTAAAAAAAAAAAAAAATACATTCAATTATGAAAATTAATATTCAATTGTGAAAAAAGCAGCACTACTACGGCTGAGTTATCGAATGGGCCTGGGTGTGAATTTTCTTTTCACATGGCCAAGCAAAACTATTCATGAGGAAAGTGCTACCTGATTGGTTAGGGACTGAAGGCATTCATCAGCCAATCAGGTAGCACATTCCTCACAAATATTGATGAGATTTCTCCCACACTGTGGAAAGAAATGTACTGCATGGTGGTAGTATTGTAATAGTATAGTAACTGTATAGTCACTTTACAGCTTTACAGTCACTATCATTGATTGAAAATAAACAATGAACCAAGCAATTAATTCAACAACGAATGTATGGTAATGGTTGCAGAAAGTTTGTAACCGAACTTATCCTCATAGAGAGGGATTTGCAATCCCTGAAAGTATGTAGAGTTGACATTTGTCTAAAACATATCTTGATTTTAGACATTTATCTAAAACATATTTTAATATATTTATATAATTTTATTTTATTTTACTTTCAATCTATCTTTTTTTTTTTTACTTTTAGATAGTTAATGTTGAAAAAATATTATGTCTAGTGCTGGTTTGCCCTCTTGTGGACATAATGCACAAAAATCGATATTCAAAAATATTTGAACCTATGTGTTTTTTTCAGAACAAATAATCAAAGGTCATTTTGGGCCAATTTTAACAGAACAATGTTATTTGGCCCGATTTTGCTGTTGCAAGCACAGTCGCACATTTTAAAAGTTAGTCTTTGGTTGGCAGTTGAGATCTGTGGTCTTAGAACACACAGTGTTACGTGCTCACTAGTGGATTATTTAGTGCATCTGCTACCAAAGGCAGGTGAACACAGGAGTGGCGATGGCAAGACATAAACAGAATACATGGGATTTAAATGAAGAGCAGTTTGTTGAGTTGCAGCAGCAGACAGAATGTCTCTGTAATGTTTCATCACAGTTATATCATGACAGGACAAAAAGTGATGCAAAATGGAAAGAAATAGAGGACTAATTACAGCTTCCAGGTGTGTAGCTAGCTAATTAGCACTCATATACTTTCTTCATAGAGTTTATTTACTTACTAAATAATGCACACCCAGTACAGCAAACCATAGTAGCTATCTTCATTGTTTAATTTGACATAAACACATTATCGAACAGTCTGTTGGAGAATTGGTATTGGGATCATCATACAGTGTGACATGGAATAATGACAAAAGACCCCTGGAATTACAGTCTAAATGCGGCTTCAGAAATTCTGTTTGTAATCCGATAGCAACACTACAAAGACGACAGCAAACAAAGCTTAAGATGTAAGAGCTGATAAAAAAAAAATTGGGTTTTGACCAAAATTTGAATATAAAATGCCTTGCATAAGTATTCACCCACTCAAACATTTTCACATTTTGTTTTACAACACGGAACTGAATTGGATGTACCTGGGATTGTATGTCATGATTCAGTATGGAATTTCCCATAACACTGAATCAATATCATTTGCAAAATTAAAGTATCAGTCAGGGTTTGGGAATTGAAATGATTTCAAACATCCTGCAGAACACCATTCAATTCATCATTAAAACTTGCAAAGAATGTGGCACAACCATAACACTGCCTATAGGAGGCGCTCAAGTGTCATTTGTACGGTCATTTGTCAGAGAAGTAGGTCAAGAGGCAACAGGTACATCCATTTAACTAATTATCTGACTTCTGTTAGCGACTGGTAGCGCCAGAACTAATTTAGGGGTCACACAGCAATGGGGATAAATTCTTCAATCAAAACCTTTTTTTATACACATTTTTTTAATTTTGTTTGATTTTCCCTCTAATTGAGTATTATGGGCTATTTTGTGTAGCTTTATGACATATAACCCCAATTATGTTTAATGGAATACTACAAAATGTGCAAATTTCAAGGAGAAATCAATACACTGTACACTATAATATGAACATCTCTCCTTGTTTTCCATAATTTAGCCACAGTGACATGTGAAAGGGTTTCCCAGACCACCACACATAATTTCAAATATGTTTTAATTGAAATATTGAAATTGTAATTGAAAGCAATTACACGATTATATGGATTACCTTTTTGACATGTGTGTCCTGTACATAGGGAAGGCACCTGGAAAACAGGAGAAAAAGAGAATGGTACACTGGAGGAAAGCAAAAAACTGGAGGAAACTCAGAGTCAAAAAGCTGATGTGTAATACAAAAGGGTACTTTCAGGGTAAGAAGGTGAGTGTTTCCTCCAGGCACGTTAGCTTGCTGGTGTTTTTTCTTAGATGCCTCATATTACTGTATTAAATAATTAATTATTTGCTTTTGCAGATTTGATTTAATCCAGGGGTTGTTCTTGAGGAGTTGTTGTTTAAATACCTTAATTGGATTTTTTTGTTTGTTTGTCTGTTTTTCAGGAGAAGAGGAAGTATTGTAGCAGACTGCATTGCAGACTACAGAAAAGTTTGGGAAGCTGATAGTAGACCACCTTATTTGGTTGATGAACTGTTATCTGATCCATTGTGTATAATGTATATCACTACCTCCCCACAAGCGGGAGATTTGATAAATGATGTGCGTTGTATAATTGTGAATCTTCTGCACCGAGGATTAACTGTGGAATGAACCTGTTCAAAACCCAAGTGTTTATGTTGCTGTTTAATATCTGGTGCGTTTGACAAAATAGTTGATTTTCTTTTTTTATTTTATTTTTTTTATGTTTTTTGAACACAGATTTGAACACACACATTCATTCTGTTCAGCTCAATTTACCTCAACATTAGCCTGTAAACTGTGATTTCAGTTTTTTTTTGTTTTTTGTTTTTTTGAAAAATTTGTTTTAGAATAAGAGGTGCGTCGTGCTGTTTGTTCTGAGATTTTTTTTATATCTCCACAACTCTGCTCCACATATAGTACCTGAGCTGTGACTACAACATAACGGTTTTCATTTGCAGTTTATTGAGCACTTGGCTATTTTCATCAAGTTGTGATGGTAATTCTTAAAAATAAATTTTGGAAGTTAATATAAGCTTGCATGTGCATTTACAATGTCCATTTTTCCTTGGCATGAGAATCAAAAGCTCCATTAAAAAGTTAAACTATTTTAAATGATGCATTTAAAATGTAAATTTTTACTTATGTTGGTTTGACAGCCAGAGTGCTCGATGTTTGGACTGTTTGTCATTGACTGCAAATATTATATTAACTGTGTCTACAGTTCTGATATGTTGCATTTAACCCTAATACTGTTCGATTTGAATTCAAACCCAATTTTTTTGATAGGTTTACATACTCTGATTTAGATTAAAATATTTTATTGATTTTATTTGTGTGACACGATTTCATTTATCAGTATACAAGTGTGTTTTACCTTGACATATAATCCTTCCACCCTGATATCACAACTGTGCTATTGTATGACTAGGAAAAAATAAAAAGCTCCCTAAATATACCCACTGCAAAATGCATTCTAATAATGCTAGCAAATCACTTGTAGTCTTTAGGGCTTTAAGGTGCAGCAGTGAGACTTCATACATCTAATTTGATGTATGAGCAGAGAATGTTAATTAATAGATGTGTTTAGGTAATTAATGGGAATACGACAGGTTTGCTAAACTCCATCACAGTACTGAGAGGTGAAATACAACCTAATTCTGTTTTCAGTGCGTTCTTTCACAATTTGTGATGCATTTAGATGCATTTGATCCATACTAAGTTTTGTTTTGTTTTGTTTGATTCATATTTGTAATGTTCAGCAGATGTCAAATGGTAACATATGACTTTCTGTTTTCTGTTCTTTTGCTATGTATATTGTATATGCTTTGTATGCCTGATTCTGCTATTTTTTTTCTTTTTCTTTCTTTTGCATTTAAGTCATGGTTAAAACCAAAGACTAGCTGTTTAAGTATTGTAAATACTTTTTTCTCTTTTTTTTTTTTTTTGAATTTGCTTAAATAAAGTGTACATTTAAAAAACACACACATGGCATTTGCTTTACCAAAATCAGAGATGGATTAGAATGTATGTTGTGTTGTTACGGTTACAACGTAATGATTTCAATTGATTGATATTAAATTCAGTTTTATGTGTATTGGGGTTCAATTTGTAAGGTAAAACTCCAAGGAAGAAACTTTGGGATGAACCAAGAACCAGATGCAAAAGGACCATGTCCTCTTCTGGCCAGATAGTGGGATTGTGAATTGTTACAGTATACAGGTAGACATGAGTAAAGACAAAAAGTACAAAAGTGATGAAAGGATGTTTAATATTCCTAAAACTTAATGAAATCTGCATCGTCTATGTGAGACGATTGAACTTTTTAATATTTGAGCTGTAACAGTACAAAAAATTCTAAGGAAATTATATTAAGATATATAGATATAGATATATTCTGCTGACAGGTGAAGTGAATAACACTGTTATCTCATTACAATGGCACCTGTCAAGGCATGGTATATTTTAGGCAGCAAGTGAACAGTCAGTTCTTGTAGTTGATGTGATGGAAGCACTTCTCAGATCTGACCTGAATTTCAGATCTGAGCAAATTGTGATGACTAGATTACTGGGTCGGAGCATTTCCAAAACAGCAGGTGTGCTGTTCCCAGTATGCAATGGTTAGTACCTACCATAAGTGGTCCAAGGAAGGACAACCGGTGAACAAGCAACAGGGTCATGGACGCCAAAAGCTCACTGATGCGTGGAGAGAATGAAGGCGAGCCTGTCTGGTCCGATCTAACAGAAGAACTACTGTAGCTCAAACTGCAATAAAAAAGGTGTCAGACCGGTCAGAGTGCCCATGCTGATTCTTGTACAATGGACACATGAGCATCAGACCATCGAGCAATGAAAGAAGGTGGCCTGGTCTGATGAATCACATATTCTTTAACATCATGGGGACCGTCAGGTGTATGTAGGTCGCATACCTGGGGAAGAGATGGTACCAAGATGCACTATGGGAAAAAGGTAAGTTGGCAGAGACGTTCATGTGGATGTGACATGTACTCCCTACCTAATCATTGCTGCAGACCAAGTACACCCTTCATGGCAACCCTTTCTTGCTGCCTAATACATACCATCTCTTGACATGTGCCCTTTTAACAAGATAATCAGTGTTATTCACTTCACCTCTCAGTGGTTTAAATGTAATGGTTGATTTGTATGTGTGTGTGTACAGTTGAGGTCAGAGGTTTACATACAGTTGTCATCGACATAAATGTCATGGCAATATTAGGCTTTCAATGACATCTTTGAACTTCTTTTTCCGTGGCAGAAGGATTGTATAACATACGTCTTTAATATAAAAAACAAGAATTTGGTGCACATGTTTTTATTGTGGGTTTTCTGAAATCAACAAAGGGTCAAAATGATTCATTCAGCAAACCTACTATTTGCTTAAATGTCCCTTAGCAAGTTTCACCTTGACCAGACTCTTTTGGTAGCCATCAACAAGCTTCTGGCAGAATTCTGTTTGGATATTTATTCACTCTTCTTGGCAGAATTGGTAGAGTTCAATTACATTTGTGTGTTTACCTGCACAGACCCCACTTTTAAGCAAGTTCCAAATATTTTTGATAGGGTTGAGATCAGGACATTGTTTTAAAGTTTAATGTGGTGCTTTGTCTATTCCACAACCAGCTCTAATGTGTGTTTGGGGTTAGTGTCCTGTTGGAACCCAATTGTGTCCAAGTTTCAACCATCTAGCTGGTGGTTTGAGGATATGCTGAAGAATTCTGAGGTTCTACATTATTCCATCCACTTTTGCAATGCACCAGTTCCACTGGCACTAAAACAGCACCACAACGTGATGCTACCACCACCATGCTTAACATTGGTACAGTGTTCCTCTGTACCTCTGGTCATTGTGGCCAAACAATTCAATCTTTATCTCATCTGACCATTAAACTTTCATCCAGACGGCTTTTTCTTTGTCCATGTGTTCAGCTGCCAGTGTTAGACAGGTTTAAAGGTGTCGATTTTGGAGAAGGGACTTCATTGTTGAACAGCAGCCTCTTAGTCCAATTGTTACAAATAAATAAATAACACAGTTGTTATTTAGGCCCTGATAAATAAAAATATAAAACTGAAGGGGAGTGAACTTTCTTCTCCACATGACTATATAATCATATATTAGATTGTGTTTTGCTGAGTCTCTGATATAACTTTGAGTTTTACCTTCACAATGATGCAAAGAAAAAAATACTTGTGTGATAATGTCTCCCCCTTGTGGAGGATCTTCTGCTTTATGAGTGTATAAACCAATATGAGTGTGCCTGAGGGTGTGTGACAAACCCTGGTTCATGAGGACCTACACATTTAAAAAAAGAATCACATGAAGGCAAAAGTCAGTTAAACTTTACACTACAGCAGACACATATAGCATTATAATCAACTGAATGAAATTCCATAGATAGATGACCCTACTGTATTAATTACGTTTGTATAGGCGAATAGAAATGTGCCACTCTATACAGTCTCAGTTTAGCCTGCTCTGTACAACTGGATGTTGCTGTCCATGTGATTTAGACTGCTTTGCGGTCACTCACAAGTTCCATTTTTACCCATCATAATTTGGCATTCGAGCAAATGCTTTTTAAAAAAATAAACATAGCATATAATATGCTCAACCGTCATAACGTGAAACAAATATTTCTTTTTTAAATCTTGCCCAAAATATTTTTACAAAATAGTTTACAATTATAAATAATGTTTAGATTTGAATCAATATATATATACATGTGTGTGTGTGTGTATGTACATGCATATATATATATATATATATATATGATTGACTTTTTTAAGGTGTACACATGGATTATTTTTACTTATTACATGGCTTTGTCTATATTCATTACACTGTAAATACCTCTCACATTTGTACTTCTAAGTTACATACACTACATAACCAAAAGTATGTGGACACCTGACTATCATATTCATATATGTGATTGCTGAACATTCCATTCAAAACATTGGTTGTCCGCTTTGCTGCAATGATGGCTCCCACTCATTTGTGAAAGCTTTCCACTAGATTTTGGAACATGGCTGTAGGAATTTACTATTCAGCCACAAGGGTTTTGGTGAGATTGGGAGAAAATTCCTGGGACTCAGTTGGCGTTCCAATTCATCCTGAAAGTGTTGAGGGGGTAGAGGTTAGGGCTCTGTGCAGGCCGCATGAGTTCTTCCACTCCAGCCTTGTCAAACCAAGTCTTTTCCTTTAGCTCACTTTGTGTACAGGGGTAGTGCCATGCTGGAAAGGTTTGAGCCCCTTGATTCCAGTGAAGGCAAATCTTAAAGGTACAACATACACAGACATTAGACAATTATGTACTTTCACCTTTCTGACAAAGGTTTTGGAGAAGGCCCTCATATAGGTGTGATCCATATACTTTTAGCCATAAGGTGTATAAGCATATTTTTCATTAGCTATTTGCAATCCCTTTTTTTCCCTTTTATTTTTATAATAAATTTTTTTTAAATAAAATTATAATTTTATTCAAAATTATGTTTTAAAAAAATATCAAAAGCATTTTAACTTAATAATAAAGTATGAGATTTCTACTGTTACAGCAGAGGGAAAAAAGGACTGTCAGGTTGAGGCGCCATGGTGTTGATTGACAGATTATGACAGGTTTACGTTGTCTTTGGTCGTCATTGCTGCATCCGGGACCTTACCATTTGATTGACAGTTTCCATAGTAACATCCCAGGCAGTCGCCATTTTGTCGGCAGGTTTTTTTGAACCTTTCAAATGTTTTTGCTTCCCGCCGGAATAATACAGTCGTATAATTCAGAGTGACAGCAACGTGTGAAGAATTTTTTCGACTGTTCTGGAGTAAGACATTTTCTGAACAAAGGTTTGAATATGTTCGGGGTAGGTTAGACGGCACGGAGCTCTCCGGGCTAGCGTTAGTAGCCGTGTCTGGGGTCTGCCGGGCCGGTCCGCTGCGCAGGTTTGGAGCGCGCGCCATTTTGTGAAAATTGACATATAATCTTGGTGGAAAAGTGAATTTTTTTTTTTTATATAAAGGCGTCTTGATAGTATATGAAGTGTATATACACGCGTAGAAAATTCACCATTGTTAACGGCGCACCCTTTTTCTTTTTTTTTTTTCAAAGTGTTATAATCTGTGCTCCAGGGAAACGTTCTCACTTTTGAACGAAAGCTAGCAGCGGAAGCAGGAGCAGCTAGCCTGTAGCTGGTTAGCCACGTTTGTCAAGTCAACAGTAATTAACAATACCTGGCTAGCATTCGTGCACTACATACAGCAGTAGTGCGTCTGACCTGCTATGGCTGTTTCCACAAGCAGCAGGACATTAGGGTGGGTTTGCAGTTTGACGCCTGTCAGTTAGCTTGTTAGCTGCGCTGTGTCTCGGAGCGCCTCAGTCAGTGAACGCGTCGTAACCAACGTTACAGAAGCTGGATCATTGGCGTTACCTTTCCGGATCTGGGCCTTTAAATGAAGATCACATTATTAAAGGTAGGTGGAAATGGTTTCCTGATATCTGTGTGTGTGACTAGTTAGACAGCTGGTTAGCTTCTTGAGCCGCTGTCACTAGCTTGCATTGCCACACAACCCTGGCCTACAGGCTAACACTGCTGCTTAACTGCACGTACAGAAGAAGTTCTATAATAAGGAAATGGTTCTAAGCAATGTTGCGGCTCGTGCTGAATGTTTAGTCGTGAAACTAGTTGGCTAGCTCAGTCTATTATGCTACCTGAATCATTAAGCTAGGCTAGCTAGCTAGTTCAGTATGACGGTGTTAGCAGCACACCAGGCTTCACAGACAGCTAGCTAGTTGCCTAGTGTTGTGGGTGGAAGATTAGCTCTTTAGCTGATATTTGTATTATAATCACATTTAGTTAACACATCGTAGTGCTTGTATGCCTTTAACTAACTTGGCTCATTAACTGTCAAGCCAGCGTTTTAGTCAGGGTTGACAGAACTGTTGTTTCAATCCAGCAGTCCTATTGAATAGTGCACCACAGTGTCAAATATTTTCTAAAGCATAATTTAACATTAACTAAAAGAATCTCAACGACCTACTGAATTCGTTTTCTTGTTAGCAGTGGTAGTGTTTGAGCTGCCATTGATTGATATAAAAGACTGCATGAGAGACAGTTGTTTGCATTGATCTGATTATTCAGTATGAGATCATCCAGTGTAGCTCTCTGACTTTGGCTTGCCAGGCAAACACATGATGATGTGAAGTTAGCTCATCAAATGTTACCTGGCACTAAATCGCCATTGAAAGGGCTCGGGGACTGTTTTTAGATCAGCCAAAAACTACAGCACAATTTGACTGAAGCTGGTAATGAATCGATGAGTTTAGTGTATTAGACAAAAGTCGACGCCGGATTCAGGCCCTAAAGTGTTCGATGTTTCTGCATGATACAGTGATTATTAGAAAGGAAAATTGAATAAGATTCTCTGAATGGTTAGAAAATGTGTATGTCTGTCAAACCTAAATGGGTCTTGTCAAACTGTTCGTCAAACACATTTTACTGTGAGTTTTGTACTGTGCACAAAGATGAGGTTATGCCTCACATGAAAGCACCCGGAAGTCATTCGTTTGCAGCGAGAGCCCGACATAAAACACTTCCCATCCAACCTCCTGTGCATTTTCGGTGGAGACAGATGAAAGTCCTGTGCAGAGGATTGTGGGAGTGAGTGGTGTGAAGCAGGCAAGAAGAACAAGAAAAAGTTGAGTCTCTCCGACTCATGCAGATAAGAAGTGAATATTGCAGGCCTGTCAGATTGCTCACATGGTCACGTCAGCAGTCATGGTCCGGCTCCACCATCAGTGCACAAGCCACATCACTCAACAGCATCGCAACTACAGTAGCATGATGACTGACGGTCACTTTTTATAGCCTAGTATACCTGCAAAAACAACCACCAAAATGTATTCAGTATTTCAATACAATCTTTTAATGCGAGGTAAATATATTGGTTAAAAACTTGTAGGAACATTTAGTGGGATTTAACTGCATTAGGAACTTAAGTAAGGAAAAACACACTCCGGTCTGTGCTGTGATAATTACCTCTCCCAAACTCCCCGTACGCTGCTTACACACATACCACGATAATTTTCTAACGATTACAGTGTTTAATAAAGTACGAAACATTGCATAGTTTAAAAAAAGATGCAGAAGATTTTCCTGTGCTGATAAACTTCACAGTGCATCATGATTTTTCGACCTCGCTTCCAACCAAGACCCCTTGCATGAATGTTTTACTTTAACTGTTTTTTTAAAAATCCGTTTTTATTAGTCTTAGATTATGTGGCATTCTGCTGTACAAATCCCTGTGTATGAACTGTTACTATAGAAACAAGAATGTATTAGAACGAGTGCATCAATATTAACCTCTCATTAAGGTTACCGCCAGAAATACTGTCCAAGCCGCGGTGTTGTACGAGAATAATGCACATCATCTGACCAATCAGAATTGAACAGTCGACTGTGCCGTGGTATAATCAAATTTAAGAACCTCAAACAAAGATCTGAACACATAAAACGAGTCTGTTTTAACCTCCGTTTCACTGGTGAAAAGATTCAACATAGAAATTTGTATGCACTTTAATCCTGCAGCTCAGCCTGCTTTCTTTCTAGCAACATACCTTCAAAGTGGCCAGTGGCTAGACTAGCATCATAAACCGGCCGAGGAGGAACGATGCGACTTGGCAACTACCTATAGGAGTGAGGGATGGTGGTATTTTCCCCCGTACGTCTATTATCTGGTTCTACATATTTACCACTTGAGCCAGTCAGTGAGACTCGCTGTGCTGCTGTGCAGACATTAATTATTTTTATCCAAATTATAGCGACAGCAGCAAATAATTCAGAAAATGTGAACAGCAAAATGACTCAATCTGACGCTAAGAGTCAATTTTGCATGCATTTTATTCACAAGCATAGTCCTACACTATTTTCTTTTTTAATGGAAAAGCTTGTGAACTAATGGGTGGGTTTGTGGATATGCTGCAGCTTGCTTGTACAGATGTGTTAGCTTGGTGCTAATTAAGACAGTGAACTAAAGATCGAAAGACGTGCTACTAACCAGCGTAGTGACATGAAATGAAAAGTTGCTGTCAGTACGATAATATTTGAAGTAGATACAGGGCATTGGTGCTCATTGGTTACGGCTCTGGTTTACTGAATGGACGGTCAGTGGTTCAGACCCCAGCGCTGCCTAGATGCCACTGTAGAGCCCATGAGCATGGCCCTTAACCCTGCACTAATTCATTAATTTCTTTCATTAATTTTCTTAACATATCATTAATCATAAGACAAACCAGACCTTAGCTAAAAGTGTAGAGCAGCACTCTTGCTCTTGGATAGCTTCCTTCCCATATTTAGTTCTTGAGGTAAAACCCACTTGTATGTGCACCCAAACAGGCATTTCCAGTGGGCGGCATGTCGGGAAAGTCTCTCTCCATACTGAAGCGTTCAGACCTCCTGCTCGCCTCCACTGTTATTAGTCAGCAAAAACATGTGAATGAACAGAGGGCAGAAATCGGTGACCGCTCCGACAGCAAGGCTCACGCTCTCTCCTCCATTACCCTTCTCATTGAAAGGGTTTGTTGTACCAAATGTGTTCCCCATAGTGAGATGGAACAAGCTTCATTTTAAAGCAATTTCAAAACTACGTTATTCGATTTTTATAATACATTCTGTGTGAATGCTTGCAAAGTTTATCTCCAATATTCAGTCTTTTAAATTGTTTAACAAGTTGGTCAGTTGGAGCTGCTCTTCTCTTCAGCACAGTGGAGCTGTTTAAAATTTTTTAATTTTTAAAGTTTTAATCGTTATGTGGGAAAGTTGGAGAATAGTCATAAGTGTTCCATTTTAATCAAGCCCTGAGGAAATGATGAGTATGTGGATGAGTCCGGTAACAAAGGCCTTATTTGGACAGGATCAGTTTGTCTTGGACGTAGGTAATGCATTTTTTACACGTCTCTTCAGTGATAAACATTTTGCATGTGGACAGAAATAAAATCTCCCCAGGAGGATTGAATTTCTTGTGGATTGTATTTTCTACAAAACCAGACATTTGCATCACCCAATCGTGTGATCGTGCTCCGTTCACAATATAGTGTTGAAGCAGTCGCAGTGGTACTGGAGTAGAGAAGAATGAAATAAGAAGCCTCGTTAACGATATGAGAACACAATAATATAATCACAAAGTTTAGGAGAAGCATCCAGTGTTGTCTTGTTATTCAGGAAGTGTTTAAGATTGCAGCAGGGTCAATGGTATGTGTGCTAATGGACTGAATGTGGCAAAGAGCAGCAGTCAAACACCATCCAAAATCACCTATTTTTATGATTTCCCGATGAAGATCTACAAACCTGTGCTGCGTTTCTGCACATTGAATACAGCAGAGCATACTATCGTCACTGTTTATTTGGACATGAAGAACATGTTATGACATAGTCCTTTATAAAATTCGTATAGGGATTCTCTCGTACAGTGTGACCAGTAAGAATCATAAAATGCTGCTGGAATCGCAGAGAGTAAAACTGGCTTAAGGCTTGAAGACCTTCCTAAAATCCCCTTTTAATTTCATAGACATGATGGGTTGAGTTCTGTTTAGACGTTATAGCACTTTTGCACATAATTACTATTTATTGCTCCAAAGCACTAGAGCAAAATTTAACATTATATGATGCTGACCAGACTCGGCTAATAGTTTTTATTTACAAGAGAAAACCCTACTGCTCATAGCCAGATGTTGACTTGAAGTGCTGCATCCAAACATAAAACCAGCTAATTAAGTATAAATCTCTGCATTCTTCAGTACCTGGGGAAGATCCATTTTTGGATGGAAATGTTTCATTTTTACTGAAAAATGCACAGATTATTGTGATTATTTTCATATTTTGCTTTTTTTTTTTTTTAATTTATTTTAAGTTCACCCAAGTGTTTAGAAACTCTAAAGTGGTCATCCACATGGCATCCAAAACAACTGGAGCTAACCCAGGATGAGGACGCACGTGCATTTTGCTCCCAGACACCGTGAGGAAGATGGTTAGAGCGCCATATTTCTCCACGGAACACCGGTCATAACTAGCGTTTTGGGGTCACCAAACTTAATCTCCAAGTGCAGAAGTAAACACATCTCCATGCTAACAAACTGCTTGTAAGGCACGTAAGAAGAAAGGCTTTTCTAACCAAAAAAGGTAAGCACTAGCACTGGAGTTTACTAGGTGCTTTGACTGAGTTCTTTGGTCAGTTGAGGTGAAAATGTGAAAAAGTGAGAATGTTGTCAAAGAAAAGAAAGTTTTTTTGTTTTTTGTTTTTTTTTCCCTTCCTAAACCTTGGGAACCTTGTCTGGCCTGCATGGGAATTGTTGAACACACTGAAGTCGTTCAGACTGTTGGTGCTAAATTACAGTTTCTTCATTTTTAAGAATACCTTTATAGCCTTCATAGATAATCAAGTAGACACAAGTAACTAAATAATTTCAATACTGCTTTATTAAATATGTTCTGAAATAATTTATGTTGTCTGAGCTTTAATGTCATAGGTTCTTCCCAAAAACATGCACAAAATGGTTAGTCATGGAAGTGTCTATATAATCCTTTACACCATCAAACAAAACTGTTAAGCTAAAAATTAATACTCATCAAGCAGCAGATAACACCGATTGGAGGTATCTGCATTGCATATGTGAACAGAAAGAGTGCACTGTCCACACAATCATTTTACACTTAATTAGGGCTGGGTGATGTGGCCAAAATGTTCATATCATAAAGATTTCATATCAGATGGTATAATTTAAAGGCTGATTTTTTTTCTCCTGAGTGAAAGTTGAAGAAAGCTCACAGTTAATTTGATTAGTTTGTGGTCAGAACACAAACAGGACAAATATTTGCCAAACAGCAAAACATTTCTCAAATTTGGGGTAGTTATAAATTTTGGCTTTTAGAATATTAAAAGTACAGAAATCATAATGGGAAATCATGGTATGTTTTTCATTAAATTTGACTTTAGTTTAAAAGTTTATGTCTAGAATAGGGCGGCCCAGTGGTGCAGTGGTTGGCACTGTCGCCTCAGAAGAAGGTACTGGGTTCGATCCCCGGGTCACCCAGAGTGCCTTTCTGTGCAGAGTTTGCATGTTCTCCCCGTGCATGCGTGGGTTTCCTCCGTGTGCTCCGGTTTCCTCCCACAGTCCAAAGACCTGCAGATTAGGTCAACTGGCTACTCTAGATTGCCCATGGGTGTGAGTGCGAGCGTGTGTGGCTGTTTGTCTGTGTTGGCCCTGTGGTGGACCTGCCCAGGGTGTACCCCGCCTCTCGCCCAAAGATGCTGGGATTGGCTGCAGCTTCCCCGAGACCCAGATGGATAAAGCTGTATAGATAATGGATGGATGTTTAGAATAAGCTTTTATTTAAAAATTTTATTAAAATTTTTTTTTATTATTTTTCAAAATTGTGTACAGTTGGTTTAAGAGAGCATTTATGGCTGTTGAACTGGGAAATCAATGACTAGCTGTGGACTCAAACTAAATACAACAGGACTCGGTATGAAAACTGCCATTTTACCTTTTAGTCACAATTTCCTCAGCTTTGGAGGATAACACAACTTCACTTTTACCAATGCTTTCACAATGTGCATACAACTTAACTGTCATTACCTATCAGGTATATAACATCAGTTACCTATATTTATTAGGGATGTCACAGAATATTTCCAAGTCTCACCCTTGCTTCAGTGAATAATCTCTACTGAATACAGTGGACTTGTACCCAAGAACTGCTGTAGTAATCATACTACATAATACTCTGTCCTGTGTTCATCCCAGGACTCATATTCACAACACTGATCATCCTTTCAACACACATGCTATTTGCAGGGCTATATGTTAACATTGTAGCACGAGTATAAAACCCCAGTTACCATCTCTAAAAGTAACCACAAGTCCTGCAGTTCATCCAAGGCCACTGCTGACCATTTGGGTTCCCTAAGTGTAGTTGCTTTGTGGTGCTCTGCCTCTTTAAAAGAAAAAACATGAAAGTACAATCTTCTTTAAACAGAAAGAACATATTTTCATCATTGTAACAACTAAGAAAACCAGAACTATACGGTAACAGTAGCTATATATAATAAAAGTAAATATTATACAACCAAGAAATTATATTTTCATTCCGAAGGGAGAATAAAATAAACACATGGATATCTCAAGCAACGAATGCTTAAACATAATCTGTTTTGTCAGAGAAAATTTCTACCTGAGCAGTAGCTTGAATTAATCATTATTGTGCTAATTTTCTAAAACTAAGCTCTAATTTCATCTTTTACAGAAGCTATAACAATCCACATCTATGGCTTAGAATAAAAGTCTCTAAAATATCTAGTGTTTTATGCTGTTTTCTGGAGGGTTTTTAAAAACAGCATGGCAAGCCTTGGGTTTAAATGGTAGTACGATGATGAAGTTTCTTATGTAACATCATAGTCTGCTATATGGTCTAATGCTGCCTGTTGCATTTTGCTTCATCTTATATTTATATATGTCATTTTGATTGTTATTATGATCTTTTTTAAGTTTTATACAGTTATATACTGTAATGATTGCTAATCCACTATCAGTGTTACCCAGGATTGGACAGGTTTCCTTTTGAGTCTGATTCTGCTCAAGGTTTCTTCCTCGGATCTAAATTTATATCCAGGTTTATGTAAAACTCCTTTATGACAACATCCGTTGTTAAAAGCACTATGCAAATAAATTGTAGTTGAATGTAGACGTCACGGAGTAACCATGCAGTACTTTTCTGGATTCTCATGTCTTGTTCCTCAGTGTTTTACTGAATACATTCAAGAGTGGAATGTATAAGAGAGAAGAGGTTGATGGGGAACCTCTTATCTTTGATTATTTCCGCATGCATCCTGGTTCACCACCACCTAAAGCTGTGGTGCCTGCATGTATACCTGATGAACGGTTAGCTTAAAGATGCAAATATTCTTCACTTTCATGACATATACATGCACATATGCAGCTGCTATGCAAGCAGCATTGTTCATATACTTGCTTGTGTATCTTATGTATGTCTGGAGGATTAAATGTGGCGTCCACTATATGGCACGTCCAAAACATCTAGGTTTCCAATTCATACTTTCATGCACATGCTGTGAATCAGGATCTACCACATCCCAAAAGTGTTCTATTGAATTCAGATCCAGTGACTGGGAAGGCCACCAAAGAACACTGAACTCATGGCCATGTTCATGAAACCAGTTTGAGACAGCTTTTGCTCTGTGGCCTGGTGCATTATCATGATGGAAATAGCCATTAGAAGATGGGTAAATTGTGGCCATGAAGGAATGCACATGGTCAGCAACAATACTCCGATAAGCTGTGGTATTCAAGAGGTATGATTGAGTGATTATTAACAGGCCTGAAGTGTGCCAAGAAAACATTCCCAGCAGCATTACACCACCTCCACCAGCATGGACTGTTGACACAAGGCAAGCTGGGTACATGGAGTCATGCTGTTGGTACCAAATTTTGACCCTAACATCTGTGTGTTTCTGAAAAAATCGAGATTAATTAGACCAGGCAACGTTTTTCCAGTCAACTGTCCAGTTCTGGTGATCCTGTGCCCACTGTAGCCTCAGCTTTCTGTTCTCAGTTGCCCGAATGGAACCTGAAGTGGCCAGTCTGCCTCAAGATTTGACATGGTGTGCATTCCGAGATGCTTTTCTGCTCACCACAATTGAAGAGTAGTTATTCGCGTTACAGTAGCCTTTCTACCTTGAATCAGTCTAGCAATTCTCTGTTGACCTCTCACATCAATAAGGCATTTCTGTTCATAGAACTGCTTCTCACTGGATTTTTTTTTCTTTATTGCACCATTCTGAGTAACTCCAGAGACGTGTGTGTGTGTGTGTGTGTGTGTGTGTGTGTGTGTGTGTGTGTGTGTGTGTGTGTGTGTGTGTGTGTGTGT
>JAQQZR010000003.1:14090357-14112596 GCA_030068235.1 Notoglanidium macrostoma | reverse complement strand
GTGTGTGTGTGTGTGTGTGTGTGTGTGTGTGTGTGTGTGTGTGTGTGTGTGTGTGTGTGTGTGTGTGTGTGTGGAAAACCCAGGTGATCAGCAGCTACAGAAATACTCAAACTAGCCCATCTAGCACCAGCAATCATGCCACAGTCAAAAATAGCTGAGATTGCATTTTTCCCCCCTTCTGATGGTTTGTGAATGTAACCTGAAGCTGCGTCTGCATGATTTTATGCATTGCACTGCTGCCCCACAATTGGTTGATTAGATAATTGCATGAATGAGTAGGTGTACAGGTTTTCCTATTAAAGTTCAGTGCATGTATTTACTAGGAAATCCAGAAAGGGGTACTTAAAGCAGATCTTTTGGTCAGTTTAAAAAGGTTTTTTAAAATTCAAATTCGAACTGAATTACTGAACTGAATTAGTAACAATAATTGGTGTTCATACTCAATGATGCTCTAGAACAGTACATAGTACACATGGAATTTTAGATGTAGTTCTACTTTGTTAATACATTTACAGGCTCACTTTCCATTGTCCTTCGATCACATGGTGCTACACTACCTCAATTATTTCTGTTGGTATTACGCCACATGGACATGCGGTGTTAATTTGTGAGGATGTTTTTGGATCCACACAGAGATTGCTCACAGTGAGGAAGCACAGTGTTATGGACACTTTGTACAAGGGCTGTCATAAAATATTGATGTATCGATTATTGTTTGGCACATTATTTTATCTATGTTTTTGAGTCATGTCTGTAGACTATCTGACAGCTAATTTGCAATCAGTTAGGCTAATACAGCTCTATGTACTGATTTTTCCTTATATGACTCTGAAACCCAATAAGCCTTCACTACTTAAATGAAGCATAGAAGGTTTGTCTATTTATTTCTGCCCAGTTATTTGTATCTGAAAATTGGTAATATATATAAATTTTCTGATAATGCATGAAATGTAAAAGGCCTCGATTCCATGCCTAATGTGTACACACTAAAATCAGTAAAATGATGAGATCTGACTTATTATCAGCAGCAATTGAGTCAGTTCTGTATTTGGCCAAGAAATAACAGGATCTATTAAAAACATGTTTAAGAGAAAAGAAACAATGGAGCAGTTATCACTTATGCTTGGCTTCTCAGAATGCTAAAGTGGTTATAACCTCTTTAAATGAGAACTGTCAGCCACACCCATGGAATTAGTGGTGTGCAGTTTGCAAGTCATTCTTTTTGAACTGCTCTTTTTAGTGAGTTGTTTGTACCTGTTCACCAGCATAACTGAGTTGTTCCCCCCTGCTGCTCCCAATCAACTGCATGCAACTGTTTTCAAACCTTTGGTGTCACTATGCAGTGGGCACAGCAATGTCCTAATGTTACCTGAGGGTTTTGACTAGACGTACAAGCTAACTTCGGTTCAGTGCAGAAGGAGAAGTCTAGTACAATATCAAGTACAGCATTTTACATTAAATTTTTAGGACATGTCCTCCTTTCAAGATCAGTTTTGTAGAAAAGCCTGTTTGATGTGGCGCCAAGTTGCTAAGACTAGCATGAGTGAAATGCACTGAGCACAACACTAATGTTGGGCTGAAATTTTCAGAGATGTACCCAAAGTTTAATGCAGCCACTCTCTTTGTATATTAACTTCCTCTAGTGGACTCTAGTTTTCATTTGTGCATAATGGAACAGCACACTTGTGCTTTTTCTCCGACATCGCTTCTTCTTCCCAAGGAACTGTTTGCTGAATAACTAGATAGCTTCTCTCCATCTTCTTGATTCAGATTGCTATGGCGGTCATATGTTAATGAGGGATGGTTTCAAGGAATGTAGGAAAGTTGTCTATTTTGTCTATCCACTTGTCTATTTTCTTTCTATGGCTTTTACAGGCTGGGAAGGTAACAGTTTATTAGTGCATTTTACCGTCATGCATTGAGAGGAGTTTTCCATCACAACTCCGTAGATGCTTTGTCCAGTATGCAACCTATTATGGGCAGCATGGTGGTGCAGTTGTTACCATTGTCGCCTCACAACAAGAAGGTCCCAGGTTCATGGCAGGTCCAGTCATATTCAGAGTTGAGTTGTGCACATGTAGCGAGGATTTAGTATTGTAATTGAACATGGCAGTATTCAGATCTTGGACAACTCTGTAATGAGGTCTCATGAGTTTTTAAGCTGACTGTCACCTCTGGTGTTAGCATCATTAGCTGCCCAGGAGATAGCTATCTTTACAATATTTGTATGAAAAAGTGCACGAAGCAAGGTTCATGAAAACATGGTTTGCCAAGGTTGGAACGTCTTGCACAGAGCCCTGACCTCAACCCCACTGAACAACTCTGGGGTGAATTGAAATGATCGTTGAGCCCCAAGCCTCTTCACCCAACATCAGTGCCTAACCTCTCTCACTCATGTGCCTGAATGGGCTAATCCCCACAGTCACAATACAAAATCTATTGGACCACCTAAAAGTGCTGCCAATGTTTATTCTGGCTTTACTTGGTGTTTCTTGTCTGTAAGCTTTTATGAAGCACAGCTTGATATTTTTTTTTTTTCTTTTTCTTCTGCTAACTCTAAAAATATCTGTCAGCACTGGACACTTGTCAGTCTCCACCATATTTTTATTTTGTGAACAGACTGAGATGGTGACGTGCTATGACCCATCAAAGCTTATCAAATGTTTTTTTACAGCCACATAAATCATTTATGCTGAGGTCATGGCTTAAAATAATTTTTTAACACTCATGTATGTTTATAGGGTTATTTGTATCTAGTAAGAATTCAAATAAATTGTAAAGTGCACATTTCTTTTTTTTGCATAGTAGTTATACACTGGTGACGTATTATTTATTTTATATATATTTATATTTTTTCGACACTGGTGACATTTATTTTGAGGGCTGAAGTTTTTATTGATACGAGATACTTGGGAAATTATTATGGTTATTATTAATATTAATATGGTTAATAATTATTGTAAGTTATTATGGGTGCTGGATAAATTGTCTTTCAAATGGTGGAAACATTTTCTTTATAGGAGAACACATCAAATTAATTTGATAACTCCGTATAGTGTATTTAAAAAGCCTACATCCCTCACATCTCATTCTTGTGTGATTGTATTAGTCCAGTTCATTTTTCAATTTTGAATTGTGTCTTGCTTGCAGCACATTTGAGAGCAAAGAAAACGTGACTGCAAATATTGATGCTTTGGATTTGTATCTTAATATAGTTTTGTTGATTTTGGAATTTAGAAAGTATTGAAACTGTAGTCACTTATACTAGGCATGTAACGATTCACCCAATTCATGATTAAATTTTGCCATGATATATTTGTGAAAAAAGAAAATTTTAATCTATTAACGCATTAAAACAGTATATTAAAAAAATCTACATTCGTTTCATTTTCTTAAATACCAACAATAAATACAAATATTTGTAAAGGTTGTAAATAGGCCTTTTTTTTTAATAATCATTTACAAACATTAATGAACGCTGTAATCTATACTGTGCTGTATACTCCGGTACCACTTTGACCATTTGGACACCTTGTTGTGAATGGAGCATGGTCGTATTACCATGTGACGCAAACATACAGGTTCGTAGAAAATATAACCTGCTAGAAAATCGCTCCTCCCGTGAGAGTTTTATCACTGAGGAAATGTCAGAAAAAATATTGCGGACGTTCCCTTGATAAATTAATCCCATCTGAATAAGGCTTAAGAGCAAATAAAGAACAACGTATTTTAAAGAAAGAACAATGTTAATGAAAGAACTGAAGAATTGTATTTATTTTATTCTACAAGACTTTTTTGGTTTTGTTTTGTTTTATATGAGCTTCTTTCTATTTGACCTCATTTTTTTTATGGCTATATTCTACTCGGGCACAAACAGGAAGAAGAAAAAAACAAACAATATAACTGCTTCGCTTCAGGTAGATCAATTGTGTTGGGGGGAGAAAGAACAATACAACTTGTCCATGTTGACAGTAAAGCTCCTTTTATGAGTGGTGTGATGCATCAAAATGTTAGATACCACTTGAGTTATTCATTTTTGCATGAGGCTGCTCTGTAAATCAGCCTCCTAAAGGAATGAATTCAAGCTTGCCTTTCCTTTTCAGGTCACATTCATCTGAGTACTAGGCATGATTTGAAATGATGGTGCGATAACGCCGGGATTGCACCTTCTGTTACAGGTTTGGGTGAATTCTTTGCCCAATCTCAGTTCACTCGGTTAAACCGCTCTCTCGCTCCCTGAGATTTTTAGTTTGCTCTCAGCCTCCCATGTGCTGGATGTTACCTCAAAGTGTACCAAAGTTCAATTTAATTTCTTGTTTATTTCTTGTTTTCTTATTGGCAAATGGCAGAAGCTCTGCCCTGGCAACAAAAGTAGTCTATTTGCATACTCTGCTGTGATTGGGTTGAATGTTGATGGGCTTGCCAAATCACACTGTATCTTGGTGGTGATAGGCTATGCTAATTGGGTGCTGTTGCTGGGATTCTGAATAGTGGTGTGGTTCAGTGTGGCTGTGGCGCATTGTGCTGCCTGCTGAGGGATGCTCATAAACGAGCATTCTCCTAATAATTATTGGAATTTGCTCTTAAATGAGGGTGAATTTGTCAGGGGGGAAATCGGTGGGTTTTTTTTTTTTTGTTTTTTTTTTTTTTTAATATTATTATTCTATTCCTGTCCTACATACACCACTGAGTCACTCCGAAACTAAACACTAAAGGTTCTTTCATTCAGTGTTTAGTGGGCATTGAGGCATTCATGTCTGAATTCAACATATTTTGAGAGATTTTCCTAATCTTCTATTTTTCCTCTTTTCCTTATGTGCATGCCTCTATATAAAGTTTTTTATTCATGTAGGAATAAGTTGCATATAATGAGACACTACTTCATGAAATAAAAGCTTTATGGTGATCTGTGATGCTTGTTAAAAAAAAGAAATTAAAGAATACTTTATTAGTATTTTTATTATACTTATAAGGACTTAATATATATCTGAACTTTTCTTTCAGGGGGAGAGACCTCAGCATGCCAACCCTGGTCTGGCCGGATTGCACGCTTTTTTTCTTTCAATGCTGCTGGGTTTCACATGGCTGCTCCGATGCCTCATTCACACCCGCAGCACAGTGACTGTCACCAGCAGACTACAGAGCAGTCTGGCACTGTACTACCATACAGTGACCAGACACAAGCGCTCACTGCCAATCAGGTACTACTGAGTGCTCATGTGCACACCTTCAAATGATCCACTAGGAGTGTTGGTGTAGTCGTTATATATCACAGTTTCACGGTATCGCAGTGTTAGTCAGCCATGTAAAAACACACAAACCATTGGTGAAAATGAAAAGAAAATCTTTGAGCATCTCTGTAAAGGCCTATATGACCAAAAAAGTAACCAGAAAGATAAAATTCCATAATATTTCTTCTTGGCTATTTGTTCTGAACGATGTTCAGTTCCATAAAATTTCTTAGATTGTCAGTATATGTCAGATCAGAAAGTGAGGAAAACCGGCAACACTGAGCAAAATTTGACAATGTGTAGTAGGCTTGGGGCAATTAACAATAGTATCGGAAATCGCAGATAGATTCCAGCTATTGTGTTGGCAATAAATGGTTATGAGATGTTTTAAATGAAAATGTGGTGTCTGCAGCTTTTACATCTACAAACCTTGATTATCCGCTGTCTGACTTCATGAACAGAGGTTAAAATTAAGGAAATGAAACTGTATTATCACGGCTAATATGCTATGGAAGAATTCAATGAGTATCTCTGATGCTGTTCACTACAGAGCACATGCGTGTGTACTTTTGTCATTTTATTAAAATTTTATAATGAGCTTGGTTACAGCTAATGGCTAGGCATGTGACGGTTTGACTCGATTCACGGTATAGGGTTCATGGTTCAATTTTGACACAGTCGTCCTTGTCTTCTTTCGGCTTATTCCCTGTTCAGGGTCGCCACGGCGGATCGTCTATTGTCCGCTTCATCGATTTAGCTGGGATTTTGCCACAGTAAAACAAAAAATTAACAGAAAATTTTATTACAGAAATAACATGTATTTTCGTATTATTTATCAACTAAAGTATTCCTTTTGTTAAATGAAAAAAATATATACTTTTTAAAAAATGTTCGTAATGACCAGCAACAAAATAGCTACCTCTGTTTGCATCTCTTTTCTTTAGTTTTCAGCAGTCAGTAAAAAGCTCTGTTTGTAAAGCCAATCGCACAAGAGCTCTTTCACATTTTAGACCTGGTTTTGTGTGTTTTTGCAGCGTTAGAGCTGTGTTACTTCTGCCTATGGTGACATCACGTGTATTCCTGCTACTGTACATCTGCAGTGTAAGCAATGGAATTACAGCTAGGAAACACTAAAAGATTTATCGCAATTCATTTTTTTATTTCCATTGATTTGAATCGTCATAAATTTTATTGAAGCACAATATATTGTTACAGTCCCATCTTCTGCAAGCATTCCTGTACTTATTAATGGATAATTAATCCTCAAAACTGACAAAATGCTAATGCTATTGATTACCGCTTCAGCCGACTCATTTACAAGCTTCTGGTATTTTTTTTCTGGTTTATTGATGTAACGTGTACAAATATATACGTTACATGTATCTGGCCACGTGCCCTTCTTGTCTCCACTCCAAGTCAGGTAATACGGTCTTCAATCGACAATAGGAGGAATGACAGGATGATGGCATACTACACATGATCTCAAGCTTAGTTTGCATCACTCTTTAGCCAGAAATAGATGTGTTGTTTAGTTATGATCAGTAATGCCTTATTCTTTGGCGTGTCAGACAGCCATCATGTTTGGTATTTACAATACGAACATAGTCAGAGTAGAGGCAGAGGTAGCAGTCTAACATGCTTACAACTGTAGTGCATTATACAGCCAAAAGGTTTTCAGTGCAGTCCACATCATCTGCACAAAGGACTGGAGAGTGATGTAGTATGATTTAGAGGGAGTCAAGAGGCAACAGCTTGTGAATTGTTTTGGGGAATCCGAGCTGCACACAAAAGGGCTGGGAACCTCTGGAGTAAGTAGTTTAATCTGGTAAAAAGTAAATATTAGGCTAGGCTTGTGTGATATAACATTTATTATCATCCCTACATGATATTACACTGCCACAATGACCAGCGATGACCAGTGATGCTTATTCCAATTATATTAGTATAGCAGACCCGTCAACCTGTGCACACATTTTCCCTAGGAGCTCTGCAATCTAATGTGGATGTACACTATTACAAGTTTTCACTCATAATATGCCGAAGGAGCAGTCTTTTTCTCCTCAGAATAATGGGAGGTGTGCCTCATATGAATCAGGAATAATTAGTGTAGGTGTTTTGAGCTCTCCAATATTAACCGACATTTTCTGAAAGCGCTTCCCCTTCCCCCATCTCACATGCACAAGACTCGCAGTGCGCCCTTGCTGTCTGTCAAGGTAAATGCTTTGAGTTCATTAATGTGAAATTAATTCTTTCAGTCTACACTATATGGCCAAAAGTTTGTGAACACCTGACCATCATGCCAATATATGTTTTTTCCTTAAACTGTTGCCACAAAGCTGGAAGCAATACAATTCCCCTTCACTTGGAATTAAGGGGCCCAAACCAGTTCGAGCATGAAGGTTTCCCTGTGCACAAAGTGAACTTCATAAAGGCTTTTATCAAGGTTGGAGTGGGAGAAGCCGAGTTGAGCTCTGATCTCGAGGCTTTCTCACTCAACATGAGTATCTGAACTTACTAATGCTCTTGTGGCTGAATGGGTATAATAGTCATGTTTCCACATCCTTTTGGCTAAATAGTGCATGTTTCAGTTCGCTAACATTAGACAAGTAATATATTTTACAAGACTTAATTATATTTATATTTGGAGTTGCCACCAAAGACATTTGTCTGATGATGGTCGGCACTTTTGGTTTTTGGTCAATAGTAAAAAGATTTAATAGAGGTTTATTAAAATATAAATAAATTAATGGTGATGATAAATTGGAAAGTGAAAAAGAAATGCAAGAAACAGCACCTTACTTTTAATTGTAACAGAAATACATTGAAATAAAAAAATATATATATTTATTGCACATTAGTGCAGAATCACCTAAGAATCCACCTGAAAGAACGTGTAATCGCTGCAGTTTCCAAGTGCGTGGCTGATATTACCACCTCCTGTACTCTCCATGAGGTGACAGTTAGGCAGCCATCTGATTATATTCCATGAGTAACCGTGACACCATAACCACCCTATAATCCACACATGGTTCTTGCCCACAGGCTACAAATTTTGCTTTGGTTTTCCGCTGCTGTCAGTCCAAGAAAAATGAATTGTGAACTGCTGTATACCTCAACCTAAAGGCCTGTGGGTGTCTTGTCTGTGTGTTTTCATGCAGAGGCACATGCCCCAGTGTTTTCGTGAGCCAACTGCTGCTCCTTTGAGGAAGCTCTCTGTTGACTTAATCAAAACCTACAAACACATTAATGAGGTAAGATCTGCTGTCAAAACTGACAGATGTTTAATAATATATAAGGGAGGTAAACTCTATACGTTCTACACCAGCTGAGAACTTGCATAGAAAGTAAGAGTGAACACGTAGAGCATATAAAATTAAGTATATGTAGTTTAACTTTCATTGGTTCCTGAATTTTCCGACACCTTGCATAGCATTGTATGAACACTCATATAAAACAGACTGAATTTGTTTGAGAGAAATTTATTTATTTATGTATTTATTTTACGTTCTGTGTAGGTGTATTATGCAAAAAAGAAACGACGGCATCAACAGGGTCATTGTGAGGACTCCAGCCATAAGAAAGAGAAGAAAGTCTTCAATGATGGCTATGATGATGACAATTTTGATTACGTCGTTAAGAATGGAGAGAAGTGGATGGACCGTTATGAAATCGACTCTTTAATAGGAAAGGGCTCATTTGGGCAGGTACGGTCCTTAACACGGTCATGTCATGTGCAGATGGCAAAACGTCAAAGGCACTGCTTTTATTGACATACTTGTGAATATAATGTCCTTAATGCTCAGACAGAACTAGTTAGGCCTGACTGGGCATTATTTTACATTCAGCATTCCAGTGTTGTGATTGCTGACATTTAGATATAAATTTGCTTAAGAGTTTAAGTGAGTTTGTTTAAATGTTTATTGTTTTACATTTATGTATGTTTTTACCTGTTTTACCTTATCCTTAGAGTGTGCCCTTTACCATTGTACATCCCAGACTTTATTAATATTGATAGGTATATTTGTGTGGTGGTCTGGGAATACCTGTCAGATATTGCTGCCGCTGAATTCTGTCAAACGGCCAAAAAAAAAAAATCAGGGCTATTTATTTATTAGTTATTTTGTTTGTTTTGGTGTTAATAAAATACTATGACAACTTCAAGAATTTGTAGACATGTTTCACCAGCACAACTTGCAAAGTTTTTATTTGCCTTTTAATCTTTGTAATCGCACTATCCGTTGTCAACCAAATGAGCATGGGCTCCCTTCCGAGTCTGGTTTCTTCCTCTTGTCTCAGGGAGTTTCTCCTTGCCACTGTCACCACAGGCTTTCTCATTAGGAATGTATATTTGTGGATAAATTGATATAAATAAGTTTATAACTGGAATTTATATACTTCTGTGAAGCTGCTTTGTGACAATGTCCATTGTTAAAAGCACTATACAAATTAATTGAATTGAATTCAGTCTTGCTTAAGCTGTTTGCCTTCAAAGATACCAAGAGATAAGGTGTGCTGATTAAACAAGTGATCTTCCTGAAGATATCTTAAACCTAGCTAAGTGTTTTTCGTTCATGCAACGAATGACACTTTTATCAAGTTGTTTGATAGATTCTTGCCTTAGCTAATCGTACATAAGCCTTATCAGTTCAGTTTTGTATTATGCGATGCTCCTGAATTGAACCTTTAATTATAATTTTATTCCCTTTTCTCTTTTGGGGAAACCAGGCTTTAAAATGTTTGGACTTTAATTGTGGTTGAGATACAGTACTTGCAATAGAGAAACCATATTGCAGTTCATGAAACCCTGTAATCTTCCAAACTATGTATGGTTAAAAAAAAAAAAAAAAAATTTGCAACGACACTCAACCATTCACTCCCATGTGTATGTGCTTATTGAACATTAGGGTTATTATAAATTTAGTCCCCTGTTTGCTGTTCTAATAACCTCCACTTTTCTGGTAAGGGTTTACACTAGATTTTGGAGTGTGGTTGTGGGGATTTGCTCCTTCAGGAACAAGAACATTAGTAAGGGTCAGACATTGATGTCAGGTGATAAAGCTGGCGTTCTAGTTCATCCCAAATATGTTTAGTGGGCTTGAAGTCAGGGCTCTGTGCAGGCTACTTGAGTTCCTTCACTCCAGTCTTCATTGACCTCACTTTGTGCATGGGGCAATGTCATGCTGGAACATGTTTGGGCCTCCTGGTTCCAGTAAAGTGGCGCTCTTAATGCTGCAGCATATAATGACGTTGCAGTCAATTGTGCATCAACCTTTATGGCAAAAGTTTGGGGAAGGCCCATATATGGGTTTGATGGGCAAGTGTGTACAAACTTTTGCCCAAGGAGTGTACATGCCTGTGAACACAGTATTTTTATGTAGTGTCTTAAAGGCGTCTTTGGAGTGTCATTGGTGAAGCTTAAATATGTACTGATGTGTCTCTTAATTGACTTTTTGCAGGTTGTTAAAGCTTATGACCGTGCTGAGCAGGAATGGGTAGCAATCAAAATCATCAAGAACAAGAAGGCTTTTCTGAATCAAGCTCAGATTGAAGTGCGGCTGCTGGAGCTCATGAACAAACATGATACAGAAATGAAATATTACATAGGTATTCAAAACTCCAGACTGCATTTTGAATCTTGGATGTGTTTAATGATGCAGTTTATCAATGTATGATAATGAAAGACAAACCGTGTGTATAAACTAAATTTCTGTTTATGTATGTATTACATTGTTTTCAGTAAAATAAGTTTTTTTTTTTTGTTTTGTTTGTTTTTTTTAGTTAAATAAATCATTTACTAATTTGTTCAATCCCCCCCCCCCCCCTTTTTTTATTTAGTTCATCTGAAGCGGCACTTCATGTTTCGGAATCACCTTTGCTTAGTGTTTGAAATGTTGTCATACAACCTGTATGACTTGCTACGAAACACAAATTTCAGAGGAGTTTCCTTAAACCTGACGCGGAAATTTGCCCAGCAACTCTGCACAGCACTGCTGTTTCTCGCCACTCCTGAACTCAGCATCATCCACTGTGACCTCAAGCCAGAGAACATCCTACTATGTAACCCCAAGAGAAGCGCCATTAAAATAGTGGACTTTGGAAGCTCCTGCCAACTGGGACAGAGGGTACAATTGAAAAAGTTTTCTCAGTTGCGCGTGTGTGGGTGTTTGGTTTTTTTTTTGTTTGTTTGTTTTTTTCCTTGATTGTTTGTGTGATTGTGTCCCTTTCAGATATATCAGTATATCCAAAGTAGATTCTACCGCTCCCCTGAAGTGCTGTTAGGAATGCCCTATGATCTGGCAATAGACATGTGGTCATTGGGGTGCATACTGGTGGAGATGCATACAGGAGAGCCTCTGTTCAGTGGAGCCAATGAGGTGAGAAACGACTTCATCACTGAGTCTGTAAAATTTAGTTTTGATTAGTTTTCGTATTAATCTGTATTGTCTGGCCATCTGGAGCCATTTTGCCAATGTTTACTGATGTTACAAAAAAAAAAACAGGGTGGTGCAGTGGTTAGCACTGTTGCCTCACAGCAAGAAGGTCATGGGTTCGATCCCCGGGTCACCCAAGGTGCCTTTCTGTGTGGAGTTTGCATGTTCTCCCCATGGATGCGAGGGTTTCCTCCCACAGTCCAAAGACATGCAGATTAGGTCAACAGGCTACTCTAAATTGCCCATAGGTGTGAATGCGATCGTATGTTTGTCTGTGTTGGCCTTGTTGTGGACTGGCGACCTGCCCAGGGTGTACCCCGCCTCTCACCCGAAGATGCTGGGATTGGCTCCAGCTTCCCTGCAACCCAGACGGATAAATATAAGCAGCTAATGTATAATGCAGTTAAGCAGCATACAGTTCTGAAAAGATGATTCTTAAAAATGTTTTTTTGCAAACTGATCGTTTCCTGTTTCACATATTCAATGAATTTAAGAAACGATTCATAAACGCTGATGATGAATACTTATTTAGCTTTTTTTTTTCTTTTTTTAACTTTGTAATAGTGTGGCTACAATGTTTTACCTTATTTAGTTTGAGCTGGGACATTCAAAACTAAATGCCTAGAGGTCCATCATGCATCATGGTTTGTCTGATTGTGTCAGAAAATCTAAGATTTGTATCAAATAAGCATAATGTCACACTGACGAGGTAATAGTAATTGTACAGTCTGTAAAAGGCAGTGTACAGTATATCCAGTTAATCACATTTCTATTTTCTGCCTAATTGTTAACGTATACTGTATCTGTGTGTAGATAAGAAAAATTAAAGCTTTTTTTCTGTGCAGGTGGACCAAATGAACAAAATAGTTGAAGTTCTTGGTATCCCACCCAGTCACATAATGGATCTAGCACCAAAAGCCAGAAAGTTTTTTGAGAAGTTGTCAGATGGGACGTGGAGCATTAAGAAGACCAAAGATGGGAAAAGGGTGTGTGTATTACCAAATGTTTTTCTATGGACATATTATATGTTCATTACTAAGTAGTTTTTTTTACTTTTCCAACAGTACAAACCCCCAGCTTCTCGTAAACTTCACACCATTTTGGGAGTGGAGGCTGGAGGACCTGGCGGTCGAAGAGCCGGCGAATCTGGCCACGCAGTGGCTGACTACTTGAAGTTCAAGGACCTTGTGCTCAGAATGCTGGACTATGACCCCAAGACTCGAATCCAGCCCTACTATGCGCTCCAGCACAGCTTCTTTAAGAAAACTGCAGATGAAGGAACAAACACAAGCAGCAGCGTTTCAACAAGTCCGGCACTTGAGCATTCGCAGTCCTCAGGGACCACTTCTAGTACATCCTCAAGCTCAGGTGCTCTGCAAATAAACTTCCACTTTGCCTACTCAGTAATCCCTACTTACAGCAAACAAGTGACTCACTAAATGCTATTAAGATGTTTCACCTCGATCAGTGTTTCTATCGGTGTCTTAGAAAGGAAGATAAGGGTTTTACTTCATTAAAATCAGTTCTACTCATGCTAACCTTATAAAGCATACACTTTTTTTTCGAGATTGGTTTTGTTTTGCCTGACGCACAATAAAAGAATAAAACAGGCCTAGAGCTTGTCTTCTGTTAAAAGGACTTGTCTACTGAACACTAAACTGCTTTTTCCCTGGCTGTAAATAACATTACACTGACATTATTTAGGAGGAGTTCACCTTGCATCCCCTGTCAGCTTGCACCATTTTTCCAATTCTCTGCAGACTTATGAAACTGAAAGGACAGGCTTATTTATGTACAAGCTACAAGGAATAACATAATTGCTCATAAATTGTCATCACTGAACAACACTTGTTTCTTAAAATTTGATTAAGCAATGATGTATATTTGTTTTAAAATTGAGCAGCGATCTGTAAAGCCAGTCTTCCAAGTATTTCAGCATCCTCCCTGTACCAAGTGGGAGAAAACCCAAATCCTGTTTTATGGAGACAAATGTATAATTCAAATAGTTAAATGTCTTTATTAATTGAATTAAAATCTACTGTTTTAATGCAACTGCAATTAAAAAAAAAGTCTTGCGACAGATGTGAGAGACTTCCAGACGTCTTACTGAATCTCTCGTGTAGTTCTGATGTAGTTTTGTTCAGTTGGATAAATATAGAAAAATATTAATAATTCAAGTGACTTTCCCTGAGGTTTTGTGGTATGAATGCCAAAAACAAACAGAAGAATTAGGTTGAAAAATATACTTTTCTTGTGGGTCTGTGGTAGCTCAGTGGTTAAGACGTTGGACTAGTGATCGGAAGGTCGTGCGTTCAAATCCCAGCACCGCCAAGATACCACTGTTGGGCCCTTGAGCAAGGCCCTTAATCTTCACTGCTCACTTGTATAAAATGTATGTATGTAAGTTGCTCTGGATAAGGGTGTCTGCCAAATGACATAAATGTTGTACATATGGTTCCAGGGTTAAACGATATTTGGAGTTTATGTGAAACTTTTGTGAAAAGCAGTAAAAAAAATTTAACACCGCACATTTTCCATGATTTCAGGAGGATCATCTGGAACAAGCACCAGTGGCAGAGCTAGGTCTGATCCCACTCACCATCATCGGCACAGTGGGGGGCACTTTAGCACAGCAATGCCAAGCATAGACTGTGACAACCTTCGCGTTCAGGTCAGTGGAGTTTTTAATGGACTCTACTGTTAAAATGTTTTACACACAGAAACATTGGTGGCTAGAAGGAATTTATTTCAAGAATAAGAATAAATTTATTTTGCAAATATTTATGCATCTCACTGTATTGGTATATAAACCAAGCCATTTAATCTATTACAATCTTGGATTCCTGGATTGATGGTGCTACCTGTTTTGTGGTGACATGCTGTTCTTATGCTATATTTTCATATGTGTGAACAGTCATGTCTGTATTTCCTTCTCTTACAGAAAAGACAGCCTTACCATCCTCCTGTAGTATGGACTGATGGTGTTGGCCCAGAAGCAGTCACTGTAGAGACGCATCCAGTGCAGGAGACCACCTTTCATGTGCCTCCCCAGCATCCTAAAGCATTACACCCTCATCACCACCACCACCATCACGGACAGGTCATAACAGCGTTCCCTCGGTCACGGCTCTACAACTCGCCCACCAACAGCGCCTCCACACAGGACTCCATGGAGGTTGGGCATGGCCATCTGTCCATGACATCGCTGTCTTCCTCTGCCTCCTCTTCCTCCACCTCTTCCTCTTCCACAGGAAACCATGGCCACCAGGTGTACCAGTTCCGCCAGGCGCCCACCACAGCCCTGAACTTCAGCCAAATTGGGAGCATGGGTTTGGGCGCCTTCTCAAATCCCCGCCAAGAAACTGGCATCGCTGGACATCCACCGTACTCGGTTCCCTCTAACACAGGACCTGGGCACTTCGTAACCGAGGGACATTTGGGAATGAGACAAGGCATTGATCGAGATGAATCTCCTATGACTGGAGTCTGCATTCAGCCAAGCTCCATGGCTAGTTCATGACTAATCTGAAAATGTTCTGTTTTCTGTATGTGGTTATTATGAATATTTTTTTCTAGGCGATATTTTCCTTTTCTCCTATTTTTAAATGGTGCATAGAGAACAAAAAGCTGCTCACTTTTTAGGGGAGATATCACTGAAACGCTACAACTGAAGAGTATTTAAAGTATATGTATTTCACATCTCCCCCCCCCCCCCCCCCTTAACAGACACATTCGTAATACTGCAAAAATAACCATCATAAGATTGCATCTGCCAGTTCACTCACTACACACTGTACTCACTTGTTTGTTAATTTTCTTAATTCTCTTTTTAGTATTTCAGAGCCAAGAACTGCCACACAGCTATCTATATGTAAAGCAATGCAAAAAAAATCCATTTAAGTTCCACCGGTAAAACATTTAGCTTTTTTTTTTTTTTTTTTTTTTTTTTTTCCCCCCTCCTCTTGATAATTTATTTACCCGTTATTTGAAACCTCTCAAAGGAGCTGTGTGTTTAAAACCTGTAGTGTGTGTGCAGGAAGAAGTACTCAAAGTGGTCTTTGGTGTTGTCTGTATTGTGTAACTGTGAGAAGCGTGTGCTCAGACTTTGGGAGCAGAATAAGCTGAAGTAGTGTTCAGGCTGAGACGCGTCTCACTATGTGTTCCAGTTATGGACAAGATGCACTGAACGGGGTCAGATACAGATTAGGGGTTTGTCACAAGAACCCTGTTGGCCTTATGATTTTTTGAACATTTGAATGGAATGAGCATGGACAATACTGTTCAGATAAAGACAGCTTTCCTCTTCTTTTAACAAAAGTGATAATTAATTAGAGGAATGCTGAGTAGAGTTAAAAAGTAATCAAGAGGTTATTAAGAGGCCTTTAACAAAGGGATTTAACGGACTCATAATTACAGGGTCAAGTGTTTTAATTGTGACTTCCTATAAGTCTTTCTTATCAGAGTAGGATTTCACAACAAAGTTAGTCACTCCTATATGAGATGCTTGATTTTATTTATTTGTTCCTTTTCCTTTTGATTGTATGTTTTCCATTGAACACTGTTTACTTAAATTTGATTATTCACTTTTATTTAGTACAGAAATATTCGCTGAAATTTGTGACTGCCTTTCTCCCCTCTTGAATTATGCTGTGAACTTTCCACATTTTTTTAAATACCAAAGTAATTGTGGTTTTTTTATGGATCTGTAACCAGTAATGTAGCAGTTCACCACTCCAACAGTGTTTTATTAAATGATCAGTTTTGTCCATACCAAATGTCTATCAACTACTTTTGCAAAATGGAAATTTTGCAGAGCTTGGTTGAATTGTTGTTTGGTTAAACTTAAATTCTGTTATTTTTTACTTCTACTTTTTTTTTTTTTTTTTTTTTCCCTTTGTTGTTGTTTCAAACATCTGGCAGTTGGGGGCATAGCTTGGCAAAACACTGCTGCTCTGCAGGCTACGGGGTAGCTGTGAAAGATTTCAAGGAGGAAAAACATTTTTTTTTTTTTTTTTTTTGGGGTCAGTTGGTGGGTGATGCTACTTTTTCTACTTACTTTTAATGACATGCTAATTTTTACGGAAGTACCTTACTTCAGCTGAAATATTCAGGCAGTCTACTGTAGCTACAATGAGTATAAGTTGAGTTTGTTAGGTGCTTGTTTCCCATATACTGTTTAAACCGAATCTAAATATGGCACTGAGGGCACATGGGCATATGCATGTTTTCAAGAGATTCAAGTGTTTTCAAAATCACTTTGCAGTCAAAGAAGCAATTGTTAATTAATTGCATAAGCAATGTCACCCACACTTTATAGTATAACAAGTTGTGAAATGTTCTCCACCCGTGCTCACACTTTGCATTGGGTATTAACTAAGACCAACTCCATGCATATTACCAATGAATCTTTAGTGTCCTGCTGCTAAATCAGGTACCAGGACACTATTGTACACGAAGGTGGTGTTTATTTTGCCGAAGGCATCTTTGCCCTCTTATAAAACAAATAATGTTTGATATATTTACATATTCTGAGAAGAGTATTGGTGATGAGAAATGGTTCATATAAATGTTAAATGGCTTTTAAAAATAGTTTTTATAAATGACCCCATTTGAGTGGGGAACACAGCAATTTGCTGAGCTCAAAAACATTCCAAAATAAACCTGGAAAAACTAAACGGATATTAAGTGTCTACCTGTTTTAGCTCTCTGATTTAGTGTCGTTTCCTGAAATGCAGCCCCTTTTTAATAGTTGAAATAGACTTGATGTATATATATTTATATTTTTTAATAAAGGAAATACAGAATTCGCTACATTTCTCCTGGTATATAACTGTTTTGGATATCATTTTTAAGAGGAGTTTTCCTTGGGTCACAAGTATAAAAATGTTTTCAGGGAACATTAGATTAAGTCAGAACTATTCTAGCATAGAGGGAGAAAATGTTTTATTTTCTTACACCGTTGGCCCGTTTATTAAGAGGTGTGACTGAAGAAAAAGTAGAAATGTTGATCTGACTGTAAATAAGGAACAAATTTGCTCTTAGATCCACTCTCCTACTTGGAGATGTGTATTGATGGCCCGGGATCCCAAACCCACGTGCGCGTTACTCTTACCAATTAATGGTGATTTCATGTGTGTGTGCACACTGTGATGCTTTTTGGTAATTCAGCTCGGTAGAGCTTGGTTCCTTATGTATTAATGAGGTGAAAATTATGTTGGCTTTTCCATTTAAAATGGCATGTAATTCTAAATGAGAAACAATTCCTAATGGCCCTTGAGGTATTAAGATGCTATAACAAACTTACTGCCACTTTTTAAGAACACCTTTACACCTGCCATTTCACCCAGTTATCCAGTCAGCAACTCGTGTGGCAGCGGTACAATGCATAAACCCATCACATACAGGTCAAGAGCTTCAGCTAACGTTCACATAAAACATGAGAATGGGGAAAATCTGACTTGAAATATGATGTAATGGGGGGAAATCAGTGACTTTGTCCATGCTATGGTTAGTTGGATAGAGCATTTTTGAAATTGTTCATCCCATGGGATTTTCACACACAACAGTTTTCAGAGTTTACACACAATGAGAATTAAAAACCTCCATTGAACAGCAGTTCTGGACAGGAAGTCTACAATAACTCAAATGACCACTCTTTCTCAAGCTAACTGGAACCGGACAGTTGAAAATTGGAAAAAGCTCACCTGATTCCCACAAAAGCTGACAGGAGTGGAACCTGATCTGGTCTTCTGCTCTTTGTAGCCTATCCACCTCAAAGTTCAGTGTGTCATGGGTTCCAACATGCTAGTTAGCTCACCATTATTGTAAAGAATGGTATATAATTTACTGTAGCCTTTGTCAGCTTAGAGTAGGCTGGCCATTCTCCTGTGAACCCCATCATCAAGAAGGCATTTCCACATGCAGAACTACTACTCACTGGATGTTTTGTTTTTCCCACTTAAAATCATAGAGACTATTTGTGAAAATCCCTGTGTCTATAATACTCTAACCAGCCCATCTGGCACCAACCACCATGCCATGGTCAGCGTCACTGAGGTCACTTTTTCTCCCCATTCTAATGTGAACATGAATGTGAAGCGCTTGACCTTGTGCTGCTGACACATCATTGGCTATGAGCAGGTGTACAGATGTTCCTAATAAGGTGGCTAGTAAGATCATTTAACAGTAGGTTGACTTGTTTTAACTTGTAAGCCTCCTGTACTATATGGCCAAAAGTATCTGGAAACCTGACCATCACACCCATATGTGGTTCTTCCCCAAACTGTTGCCACAAAATTGAAAGCACACAATTGTATAGGATGCCTTTGTATGCTGTAGGGTTACAGATTCCCTTCCATGGAACTATAGAGGCCCAACCCTGTTCAAGCATGACAATGCACCTGTGTACAAAGTGAGCTTCATGAGGACATGGTTTGCCAAAGTTGGTGTGGAAGAATTCGAGTGTCCTGCCCTGATCTCAACCTCACTAAACACCATCGGGATGAACTTGAACACAGACTGCACACAGGCCTCTTCACCTAACATCAGTGTCTGACCTCATTGTTATTCTTGTAGCTGAATGAACTAAAAAAAAATCCCCACAGCCATTCTCTAAAATCTAGTGGAAATCCTTCCGAGGAGATTGGAGGTTATTATAATAGCAAAGCATGGATTAAATCTGGATTGGGGCGTTCACATATGGGTGTGATGGTCAGATGTCCACAAACTTTTGGCTATGTAGTGCATTAAAATGTGTCACACGTTGTTGTTCTAATAACAGATTTATTAAAACATAAACCGTAGCTTCAGCACGTGGCTCGTTGGTCTAGGGGTATGATTCTCGCTTCGGGTGCGAGAGGTCCCGGGTTCAAATCCCGGACGAGCCCGCTATTTTCAGCTTTCTTCTTGAACAACAGAACTATAGAAGCATTAAGCTGTGTTTTGTCTTATTGATACGACTCGGTCGTAAGTTACATTTACATTTCAATTATTTTGTAGCACGAATACTGTAATTCAACATCAGTTAGCTTGCTAATACGTATACCGTCTAATATCCGAATATTAGAAATAAAGTAGGAAAATCTGAGCGGATTCACATTTATAATCAAATACCGTACATAGCGGTGTTTATTTCTAGAGAAGCCAGGGATCATATTATAGGTTGTTTCTTTGATTTTGACTCATTTGTGACTGACATTTCTCGTGACAGAAACTGTAGCATTATGGGACGTGTGTCGAAATGCATTCTGGGACAGCAGTTCCGTGCTTTGTTAGCTGTTTAGCTAGCTAGTTAGCTGTGTAATAGCTGTGCGCTGATTTAGTGTGAAAATACAACACTGTTTAATTTTTAAAATCTAAAATAATGCATGGACTGTAAACAGTAACAGTTTATTTATACCAGTTTCATGAACAATGCCAAATTTTTGCGCGGCTCCAAACTGCACCCGGAAAAGCACTCAGTCTGATCTGGCTTTCTTTAGGTTTCCAAGGGATCCTGAGAGGTAAGTGTGCTTGTTGTTAACAAACTAACACATTTAAAATAATAAGCCTAATGCAAACATGCTAATATGAAAACAAATGAGCTCTCCCTGCTACTTCTTACAACACTGTTAAGCAAGCAGGCTAGCGTAGGTAAGACCAAAGAAAAAACCCTCAAAAACGAATACTAGAGAAGCTAAGCCTTGCTAGCGTATTTGTTTTTCCACCTGTACTCCGAAAACGTCACTTCCGGATCGCGCTCTCATGTAGTCTTTTAATTGGTCTACGCTTTGTTGTGTGAATACGGTCAGCCAATCATAGCATAGGAGGCAGGATCGGTCAGAATACGGGTGGATAGAATGTGTTTGCCCTGGAGGATTAAGCAATTGTGTGATGAAAGTGGGCAGCACCTATTTGAATCGGACATAGTTGTGACGCTGAGTGACTTTGGCTAGCTAGCTTTTTCAGTTTCGTTTGATTCCTACAGCGTTTTTAATCATTAACACTGTCATTAAGGAGCTTTACAGAAATCCCTAGTGTGCAAGACAGAGGCAAAAGTGGCACTGAGACGACATGAGGAAGAAACCAGAAGCAAAAAAAAGCAGTCAGTTGTCTTAAAAGGGTGTTTTATTATGAGCATCATGATTTCTTTATTATTTCTTCCTGCATAGAGTAAACCTAGAGCACACACAATTTCTGCTCTCAATTCATGTTTTATTAAGGGTGCACCCTCATTGATCATTTTATTTACACCTACCCTATACAGCAGGTGCACTTTGTAAACGAAGACTTAACACTGAACAGATGGCCAAAGGTTTGTGGACAACTGACTTCCACACCCATATGTGGGTCTTCCCAATGTTGGAAGCACACTGCTAATGTCTTTGTATGCTGTAGCATTACAATTTCCCTTCAGTGAAATTAAGGTCTAAACCTGTTCCAGCATGACAATGCCCCTGTGCACAAAGCAAGCTCCATGAAGACATGGTTTGCTAAGATTGGAGTGGAAGAGCTTGAGTGAGCTGCACAGAGCCCTGACCTCGACCCCACTAAACACCTTTGGGATGGATTGAAAATGACCTGACATCAGTGGCTGACCTCACTACTACTCTTGTGACTGAATGAGCAAATCTCCACAGTTGCGCTCCAAAAACTAGTGTAAAGCCTCCCAGTATGCAGGAGGTCATTATAACAGCAAGGGGATTAAATCTGGAATCAACAATTACATATGGGTGAGGTGGTCAGGTGTCCACACACTGTTGATGTATTTGGGTGGTGGAACATTCTCAGCACCACAGTGACCCTGACATCAGTGTGTGTGGCTGGTAAGAGTGGACCAGCCCAGTACTGTGTAGGCTTACGCGCCACTTTAATAGACGCACTTACCTTGTTGGTTCGCAGTGAGATTACAGCTGTTTATTTTTCAGGATACTGCTCATCCTCGTCGTTAAGCCTTCCAGTTTCTGAGTGTCATGGTATTAGGATTTAACTTTCTGGCAAACAAGCTAGACAACAGCTAGAAATGAAATTGAGCTTTTGTAATTTCTTGTGTTTTGTGGATAGATGTAGGCTGTGGGTGGAGAACTGTCGCCGTGCAGATCTTGAAGAGAAAACTCCTGATCAGCTAAATAAACATTACAGACTATGTGCAAAGCACTTTGAGCCAGCAATGATTTGTAAAACGGTGAGTGTGCGACTGACTCTGTGTGTGACTCTGACTCTCCATATGACTATGTGCGTGTGTGTGCGTGCGTGCGGGCGGGCGTGCGTGTGGGCGTGGGGGTGTGTGGGGGGGGCAGTGGTAGCTCAGTGGTTAAGACATTGGGCTACTGCTCGGAAGATTGTGAGTTCAAATTCCAGCACTTCCAAGCTATCACTGCTGGGCCCTTGAGCAAGGCCCTTAACCCTCAACTGCTCACTTGTATAATGTAAGTCGCTCTGGATAAGGGTGTCTGCCAAATGACATAAAAGTGTGTGTGAGACTGTGTGTGTGTGTGTGTGAGACTGTGTGTGTGTGTGTGTGTGAGACTGTGTGTGTGTGTGTGTGTGTGTGTGTGTGTGTGTGTGTGTGTGTGTGTGTGTGTGTGTGTGTGTGTGTG
>JAQQZR010000003.1:14073948-14090257 GCA_030068235.1 Notoglanidium macrostoma | reverse complement strand
GTGTGTGTGTGTGTGTGTGTGTGTGTGTGTGTGTGTGTGTGTGTGTGTGTGTGTGTGTGTGTGTGTGTGTGTAAATCCATATTCCACACGAGCGCTCACACCCGGTCCTGAAGGGATTAGAAATGAGCACCTAGTGGATCCATCGCAGGAGGAGATGAAGGACATGAATTTACACTTTGTGCACTTTGTGTGTGTGTGTGTGTGTGTGTGTGTGTGTGTGTGTGTGTGTGTGTGTGTGTGTGTGTGTGTGAGATTGTGTGTGTGTGTGTGAGACTGTGTGTGTGTGCGTGAGTCTCACTATGTGACTGAGTGTGACTGCCTGCTCTTTGCATGCGGAGGAAGTACCTGTTGTGTTTTGATGGTTATTGATGGTCAGTCTCATATAGGTGAATGTTGAATTTTCTCTGTTAATACAGAGCCCTTACAGGACTGTGCTCAGAGATACTGCTATTCCTACCATTTTTGATTTAACCAGCCACCTCAGTAATCCACACAGCAGACATCGGAAACGCATCAAAATTTTGGTATGCTTCTCTTTTCAATTTAAAATGAACTATTAATTTTAAATAAACTGTTAACTATTAATTAACGTTTAATGAAGCAAGAGAACGTTGAGTAGAGCAACTTAATGAAACATATGAATGTATAGTCTTGTGAAGTCTTTAACCTCCATAATAGCTAATAGAAACACAAAACGGGTTAATTACACTATTTAACAAAAATATATTTATATTTCTTCTATTTGTCTGTTGTGGAAGTTAGTCTGCATCGACATCATGAAGCACTCACTGATATCCTTATTTATATGAAACCTATTAATATTCTTTATTATAGTGCTCTTTAATCCCATTTCCTTTCTGGTTTTATGTTTATAGACAGATGAAGAGGTACAAAAAATCAAAGAGCGTAGACGTGAGTATTCATTACATCGCTAAATATATCTGTTGGATGTCAAGAATAAAAACATTTAATAAATACAATATTGTTTTGCCTTAATTGTTTTTAGTGGAGTCTTCTATTGAACAGTTGCTCTTAAAAAAGGAAAAAACCGCTGGTGAGGATGACACAGAGGTCGATGTACCCCAGTTGACTGCTTATCAGAAAGAACTAAGAGAGTTCTTAAAGTCTTTGTTTGAAGTGATTGTTTTAATAGGAAAACAAAGCATCCCATCAACTTACCAGTCAAAAGAAGAGTCATTCATAATGAGCACGTTTCAGGCTCTACTGGAAAACCGCATTAATGCTGGCGATGAGGTTCTCAGAGCACGGTTTGAAGCAGCATCTGTTAATGAGGAATTTTGGCCAGGAGCACAGCAGAAGCAACTGCTGGACGTCTGTGAGAGATGCGTTCGGGACGAGCTTCTACAGGAAGTACGAGAAAGCCGTTTCTTTTCACTGGTGACTGGGGAGCTGGTGGAATTTCCAGAAGGTCAATACATCCCTGTGTTCTTGCGTTTTGTGGACCAAAGCAACTCTCTCAGGGAGGAGTTTGTAGAGTTCCTCTTGTTTGAAGGAGAGGAGCAGGCTATGGCAGATAAATTGGAGTCTCACATCATGAAGGAATGGGACCTGAACATGGAACACTGCAGAGGTCAAGCGCACGCAGGCACTGGTGTCTTTGGCAGTAAGATGAAAGCCATCGCCAACCAGCTGATGGAGAAATACCCAATGGCCATGACTACGCCATGTGCAACCTATGCACTTAACATACACCTAGCTAACAGTATTCCACTGACTGGCGTTCAAGTCGTGATGTCTGTTCTTAAAAAGACAGATGCCTTCTTTAAGGCTTCTCCACTTCTGCAGGCTGAACTAGACCACGCCATCTCCATACTCTCTCAAGGCAACGTAGAGAAAGGTGATGATCTCAAAGAAAACTGTCGTGCCACCTGGACAGAGCTGCATAATGTATTTGAGATGGCTCTTGATCTGTTAGAGCCACTTCTGCTCTGCATGGACAGCATACATGACAACGAAGAATTGAAATGGAATGACCAATTCACCAGTGATGCTTATGCCATCTCCGAGGCTTTGGCTGACTTTGAGTTTGTCGTTACTCTGGTCGTAATGAAGAACGCACTCTCATTCACAAGAGCCTTCGGCAAAAACTTGCAGGGAGAGACTCTAGATGTGTATTTCGCAGCCAGCAGCCTCACAGCCGTCTTGCATTCTTTGCATGAGGTTCTAGACAACATTGAAGTTTACCATGAATTCTGGTTTGAGGAAGCTGTAAATCTGGCCACAGCGATGGAGATCCCAGTCAAAGTGCCCAGACTGTTCCTCAGAAAGCAACGGACAATTGAAACCATAGAAATACAGGCTGAGTCCTTTTACAAGGAATACCTAACTCTTCCCCTCATGGAGCACATCACTCAGGAAGTGAAAGACATGTTCTCGGATAACCATATCAGGGCTCTTAAGTGCCTGTCTCTTGTTCCAGCAGTCATGGGCCAGATGAAATTTAACACCTCGGAGGAAGCCCATGCAGACATATTCAGAAGCGATCTTCCTCACCCCGACACACTGCCTGCAGAGCTTCACTGCTGGAGGATCAAATGGAAACACAGGGGGAAGGAAGTCAACCTGCCGTGCACCATTCTTGAAACACTGCAGCACTCGGACGTCAAATTCTTCCCAAACGTCAATGCGTTCCTGAGAATTCTGGCCTCTTTACCTGTGCTGACATATGGGGCTCAGGGAGGCACTGGACAGAAACGCCTACAGGCTTACCTTTCAGACACTCCAGTGAGGCACAGGTCAAAGAGTTTGGCTGTGCTGAATATCAATTACCATGTTAAAATAGATCTAGATGAAATGGTTGAATGTTACATCAAAAGTTACCCCGAAGATGTAAGTGATTAAATGAATAGTGGCCTTTACAGACACTTAACAGTGGAAATCTTCTCTGAATCACACTGTGGTTATGAGCATAGGATAGATTAAATTATTTATATTTTTCTAACTGGTGTATATAATTTGACATTTTGCAGGATTAATATTTTGTGTCCAGTAGTCATTATACAATGTTATATTTATTTATTCTGTTTTATATTATATATACAGACCTGATGAGCCTAAATGCATTTAATCAGATGGGTATGAATTGGTGTGTATAAATTTCACTTGTGTGGTACTGGAATAATATGTTAAAGTGAAAAAGTTAACAGTTTGAAACATCTTGGGAAAAAAATGTTGCTTTATTTTTAATTCTGTATGTCATTTACAATGTAAATAAATGTGACTGATTTTTAATATGATATTCTGGTGATTCCCATATTTAATATATTGTATAAAAATTAATTCAGTTCACTCATTTGTGTAGAGCTTTTAACAATAGACACTGTCACAAAACATCTTTATAGAAATTCATATACAGATTTAGCAAGTCATGAGTAACAGTGGCAAGAAAAATTCCCTGAGACAACATGATGGAGAAACACTGTAAGGAACCAGATGCAGGAGTGACAGAGTAAATTTAATCTGTTTCATTTAAACATCTCCCTGTCCTTGTAGATCATTTTTGGCCAATGGAGTGAACCATGACTTTGTATCTTTGCACTCAGTCTCCAGTTTCCCGTCTGCTGCACTGATGTTGCCACTAGATGGTATCGTTAGTGTTTCTCTTGTAAGATTGAAACAAAGGAACATGGGTGTGACTCCTCAGCCTCCAGGTCCTCTAAGAACTTAAACAGTCTTTTTAAGATGGTGTTTCACATTTCCAGCCCTAAAGCATGGGAGTCTAGCACAGTTTGGTGAAATTCCATCTCCTTATAATCACCTACTGATTACAAGGTTTAGTAAGTGTATTAGAGGTGCAAAATCACCAATCTCTACAACCCTGCTTTACTTAAGAGTGAAAACAGTTTTGCAGGAGTGGGAATAGATGAATGCCCACAACCTGAAGGTCATGCAGGGTGTGTCAGCTTTCTATATGGCAAACTGGCATAATGTCAACTCGAGCATTACCATTACCATTTTTTTCTAATGAATCCAGTATTCTGAAGATGAACACAAATCACAGCTGTTATTTTTACATCATTAGCAAATGGTTAAAACAGAACAGGATCTAGCACACTTTTCCCTGCTGTAGCACGCCCCATTCAACTAATTGAGTTAAAGTGGGTGTGTAACAGCAGGAAAACCACTAAAATGTGCATGACAGGACAAGGATGACTGCAGGACCAGGGTAGGGAACGTGTAACCTTAAAGTTACATATATAGTACAGCATAGGCTATCTATAAAGGTAATTAAAAGGCTTGGATAAAGCACTTTGCTTGCGTGGATTTCCGTTTCCTTATCATTATCATTAAACAAAAAGTTTACAGTAAATTTTTCTCAAGCAACTTATGTTATAGCCTAGTCTAGAAATATATATATATAAAGATAAAGATGAAGCATTACATTAAAACAGCTCAATGCTTTCCAATCACTATTATTAATCTGTATATTATTACTATATTATATACACTATAATTACTATCTATTAATCACTGTTATTATGAGTTTATGTGCATGTCAGAATGAACGGACAATAAATGTGATTTTCCGTGAAACAGTGAACAGTGCTATACAGTCTCGGACAGGAAGTAGTTAAATTGGGGGCGTGGCCTGTGGGTGCTGCTGTCCAGCCGCAGCCGGCTGCAGGTGACGGGCGATTTTACGCAGCAATCCTCCACAACCAGGCGGGGCTGCGCTCATGCTCATCAGGCCTTTAAAACAACTATTTGGGATTATTTTTGTACGAGCAGGCTGTGGGCAATTAGGAAGGAATCATTTTGTAGCCTATTGGAACATAACGGCAAGATTTCAGTGACTTTGGCTTCTAAGTGGGAATCCATCACAACAGGAAAAAGGAAAAAGTCGCGCGCGCGTATCCGTTTAAAGAAGAGGGGGGAAACCCGATGCCTCATTTTTCCTGATTAGTAAATCGCTGCTGCAGGTCTTCAGCATGGCGTGGCCCTGCATCACCCGCGCCTGCTGCATCAACCGCTTCTGGAGCGAGCTGGATAAAGCAGACATCGCCGTGCCGCTCGTCTTCACCAAGTACTCGGACGTGGCCGAGGTGCGGCACCTCCATCCGCAACCGGGCCCTTTAGCGCAATCCCATCATCCCAGCGCGGTCGCCATAGAAACAGAGCCCGCCCACATCGTGCCACAAGAGTCGGCTGCAGTATCAGCATCTTCAGCAGCGCGCGGAGCGTCCGTCACACGCCAGGACTTCAAAGCCTGGAGAGTCAAACCGGAACCGAGCTGCAAACCCAAAAACGAGTACCGCCCGTGCCAGACACCCTTCGATAACGAGACGCAGTACCGGAAAGATTATAAACCGTGGCCTGTTCAGAAACGCGGAGATCACCCGTGGATCCCCAAAGCTGAGAGCAAGAGCCAGAAGCAGGAGCACGTGACCTCAGAACCGGAGACGGGCGTGGAGAAGTGCGAGATCGAGAACAGAGTAAAAGAAAAAGAAGTTGCCAAGGAGGAGAAGAAGACGAGACCAGTGAAGAAAGAGGAGGATGCTAAGACTGGAGAGAAGAAGAAGGAGCAGAGAGCAGGCTCCAGAGGAAGATCAGTGGCAGATGCTCTAAACAGACAGATCAAGCAGGAGGGAACCACTGGAAGCTCATACAGGTAAAAACTGACCACAAAGTTTCTCTGAAGAGTTCTGCACTACATCACTGCTGTTTTGTTGTCATGCATATGATTTTTTTTAATGATAGGTTTATTATCAGTATATAGCATTTACACACCTTTCACTCCCACTTCACACTATGAATGTAGAATATGTTCCTTGCACAAGGCTCCAAGCCTGTGAGGCTCTGTGCACAAGCTGAAAGAATAATACAGAGGGAGAAACAAGCACTGGTGACTGGTGTGCAAAGTAATGTAAGGGTAATAATATTAAAATCATTTTTTTAAGAATAGTAGATGAGCAAAATTGGGTTTAAGAGCAGAGGTGATGTGGTTGTAGTGTGTGTGTGTGTGTGTGTGTGTGTGTGTAAAGTTTCTGACAGCAACTTTGTCTCTCTCTGCAAATGAGTAATTGTTTTTGTAAAATACAATATATTAGCCTATTGTTTCACTTCACATACTTTATGCTACTTTAATCATTCTCTAAGATGTATAATATTTCAGCATGCTCATATATTTTGACATGCATTTTGTTAGCCAGTAAAACCTGAGAAATAATTTGTTTTATTCCCCACCATCATTGGTTTATATTGCATTAATGTTCTGTTTGTTGTAATATTTAACTCAGAATATCACAGATGAGTAATTATTGCTGCAATTTCATTATCCATCACGGGTCCCTTATTCCAGCTCAACTACGATCACGGTACCGTAATAACTAAATATATTATAACATTATAACTAAAACGGGTTTGACCACCCCTTTTGGCATACACTTGTCCTTGCAAAATTCTTAGTGTGCACGAAATCTAGGCCTGTTCCAGTGAACAAAAACCAGTGTAAACACTTGTTTTAAAATCTGACCCATCATTCTTGTACTTCAGGAAGCTCGTATTATGTGATGAAAAATGACATTGTAATAGAAAAAAGGGAAGCTGTCAGTTGTATGAGGTACATGGGGGAGTAATACATGATACCAAAATATGGTTATATGTTATGTTTTGTGTCAAGCTCTGTCATATACCACTCACATTTTGACAAAGTAAGACCCACAGTCTGCAACAACTGCTCTTGGCTTATTGCCATGTTTCTTACTCTGAAAAAGTGAGAGTCACAAAGTGTATAGTGATTATGATGCTCTTTTGCAGGATGGAGTTCAAGGCATACACTGATGTGAAGCCAGTGAAACCCATAAAAGCCAAGTCACAGTATAAACTGGCAATGGAGGAGAAGGCTAATTTGGAGACCAGCTACAGTGCCACTTATAAAGGAGAGCAGGCAAAACCAGAGGCCACAGATAACAAACAGCTGGAGCGCCGCAGGATACGCAGCCTGTATAATGAGCCCAGCATTAAAGATCCTAGCAAGGTATGCAAGTAGAACAGTTAGTCTAACAGTCAGGACACCTTCAACAACCACTACAAACAAGGTGTTTACTAAATCTAATCAAATAACTCTATAAGTCATAGCATTTAATCTAGACACCAAATCTAGGGGGGGTGTTTCACTTTGTGTAATCACGTTCAGTGATAGGCTGTGTAAATCTACAGGCTGCTCTAGAACTAAATCAGCCCAAGCTTCGCTTCTTCACACCATACTGTGTATTTTTGCTTATGAATGTTAGCTATGCTTGGTTTGACAAAGGTAAAAACTAATCCACTTTAAGCATTGTTGACAAGAAATAAGACACAAAGCAATGTAGATTATAGCGTAATTATGTACACTATATGGCCAAATGTTTGTGGACACCTGACCATCACACCCGAATGTTTTTAAAGCTCTCATTCCAGATTAAGTCCCATTTTGCTGTTATAATAAGCTCCACTCTTCTGGGAAGGCTTTACATAAAATTTTGGAGCATGGGGATTTCCAATTTGTCCCAAAGGAGTTCAGAGAGGTTGAGCTCAGGATTCTGTGCCGACCACTGGCATTCTTTGACTCCAACCTTGGCACACCATGCTTTCATGGACCTTGTCTAGCTGCTTGCTTGTCTTGCTGGAACATGTATGTGATAGGCCTCTTAGGTACATAGACAACCTATACAACAGTTTGGGGAAGGCCCAAATATGGGTGTGATTGCCCACAAAAGTTTGGCCTTGTAGTATATTCTTTCATAGGGGTATTTGCCCTGATAACCTATTTTTTATTATTGAATGATTAGTTAGTTAGTTCTAGCCATTCTCTGAGTGAAGGGCTGCTACAGGCTCTGTGCCAAAAAACACCTTTAATTAAAGTTGTAGCTTTATATCTCTGTCAGACTCTTTCTGATGAAGTTTCTATTATTGTTGCTATGACAAATTCATCATATCCAATAATTAAGATTTAGCATATATAGTGGATATAGAAAAAGCTACACAACCCTGTTAAAATTACAGGTTTTTGTGATGTAAAAATTAAACCAAGATAAAACATGTCAGACCGTTTCCCCATTTAATATGATAGCAACCAACAAAAATCAAATGAAAACAAATAGGATATTTTATTTTTACTTACAGTAAGGTGTGCACACCCTTATACAATGGGGCATATGGCTGTGCTCAGAATTAACCAGTCTATTAACCAGTAATTCTAAACAATATATTTGGTGCAAAAACAAGACAGCGTAGAACCCAAAGAACACCATACCCACAATGAAGCATGGTGGTAGCAGCATCATGGGGCTGCTTCATAGATATTTCTTTCTATTTTAGCACAAAACCTGCAAGCCCCTGTTAGACAGCTGATGATGAAGAAAAGTTTTTGCTAAGATGAAAACTCTCACCCAGAAAGACTGAGTGCTATATTACAAGCAAAAGTTGCTTTTACAAAGTACAAGTTAAGGGATGTGCAAACAGGTACGTTTCTTTCTTGTTTTTCACTTGGATTTTGTTGGTTGCGGCATTACATTAAAAGTGGAAAACTTGACATTATATATCTTGTTTTTTTTCCCCAACATCACAAAAACCTGCAATTTTAACATGGGTGTATAGATATTTTAAATCCACAATATTTAATTACAACTAACTAGGCATGGAATTGTGTCTGCACATACAGTATGTGGGTCTGATATATGTGTGTAGATGTGTTTATGCAGCCCATCTTTTCATTTTCATAGGGCTGTTCAGACAGAGACAGACGTTCTGTTGTAAGTCTGTTCTAGTCAGGTGTGGGGATTTTTAACTGTTTCATACACAAAGCATGGAGGACATGAAGCATCTCAGCACAGCACAGCACACCAACACCTTGGCTGAGATGATTAGATCTTTCACTGTTGGTCAAATTCAATCCCTCCGCAAATGAGGCAACGAAAAAACTTGTTACAGTATCTAAATATGCTGCTTATGCTTTAAATGCATAATCTCTCAGTTTTATACACAAAGCTAAATGAATGGATTGATGAATAATTTATTCAGTTTATTCCTTGGATAATGGATGAATGGATGGATGGATGGATCCTTTTAATACTAGGTGGTTGGATGGATGTGTGGATGAATGGTAAAGAATACAGATAGATGGTTGTAGCAGTAGTCAACTTAGATATAATGGCTGGCTTAATGATATGAATGTTCAGTTAGTAATGTGTGCTGTTAAATTTTATTGATGCTGTTAAATTTTATTTATTAATATAAGCACTCATGCGGGAGGATTGAATGCACAGCTGTAATGTTAAAAGACCACTCCTTTATTTGCACATCACAAAAGCAAAATTCACTATGAATGGGCCCTATTTTCCTACTTTTAATGCAAATGACTAGCGCAAGAATTAATAAAGCACATTCACACATCTTCAATAATTCATATCTAAAAAAGAGATATTTATTGATTTACTACTATTTATCAGAAGTAGTTAATTAATTTTTACATGTTATCCCACAGTTTTTTTTCCCCAGATATTTTTCACACAAGTTTTTACACAGCACGTGCAGCGCAGTCAGTCTTTCTTGCGATGAAAATGTCATCTGCAAATGCATGTTGAAATAGGGCCCTGTTACCTAACTCAAATGACTGCCATGTCTACACTAATAAGAGAATAATCATTTAAAATGAAAGAACTATTCTCTTTAGATATATATGTTTATTCTACATTTACAATCAGCTCTATAATTGTTGCCACCCTTGGTTAAGAAAATTGTTTTTGTAATTAATTAGATAAATCATTGATTCATTCATTTATTCATTTTCCTTCTGCCTTTCCTGGTCAGGGTCATAGTGCCAGCCAGTTAAGATGGTCAGCCCTGACTTCTCTAGCCCTAACCACTGATTCCAGCTTCTCCTGGGGACTCACAGATGGTCCTAAGCTACCTGTGAGATATAATCTCTCCAGTAGATCCTGGATCTGCTCCTCATGTGACGCCCCCGTCCCCTTTCCCGGAATTACTGGGCTCCGCACCCTATTATGGAGAATAACTTAGCAACTGCCTGTAGTCATGTCTTTCAGTCCCTACTTGCAGCTCATGACCATAGGTGAGGATAGGGACATAGATTAACAAGACATACCCTTGACAATTCAGTCACCTTAAATGGTTTTGTTATGGGACTCCCAAGTGGCACAACTGAAGAGAGTTTGCCCTATCTCCTAGGGATTGAAGATGGGAGTCCTGACTATGCCACAGCCATCTGTGGCCACAGCCAAGGATCCCTGGGTGGGAAGGGTGGTACACTCTGAGAGTGTTGATGATGACTAGCAGGTGGAAAAGATGCAGTTGGCTGGCTTCATGTCTTGGAGGAAGCATGTGTTAGACTTTACCCTACCTATTTGGTAGTTGTCCTAAGAAATTCTTGTCTGGGAAGGCAGAGTTGTGTGATTCCCCTGTACACCGTCTTGTCCCTGTAATAAGATCTTCGTGCAACATTAAAGAAGCAAGTCTGGATAGGCTAAAAACAGCAGAGATTTCTGGCACTGCTTCCTGAAGGGAAGGCATGTCCACTGGAGTTCCTCAAAGTGCTCCTGTCATTGCTCAACAATATCCTCAGTAGAAATCAACACTCCCCTACATTTCATAAGCAAAGCTTGTGAATGGTCTCATCTCCATCTCCTGAGCCACTGAACAGTTTGCAGAACATCATAAAGGCCAACACACATGGCCTCTCCAAACTCCTCTCATGCTCAAGCTTTCACTTCCTCAACTGTTTTTGCTGTAGTCCTCCATGTGCACTAGTCAGAAGGCCCTCTTCATCAACTTGATGGCTTCTCTCAGCACTGGTGTCCATCAGTGTTTCCATCAGGACTCCCACATAATTGCTGACTATCCTGGCTTTCCTGATTAACCAGGACAATGATCCAAAATAATATCCAAATCCATACAAAATGCTCCAATGACCACAGAATCAAGCTGTTAACATGACCATCCGAGTCCCATGACCTATATCACTGTTTAAAAACTGTGAGGTGATATGAAGAGAAGAGTCCACAAGAGAGGATGAAGGATTCTGGAGGGATTCTGTACTGAGGAGTCGTTTCAGATTCCTTGCTCTGTGTTCTCCAGTCTCATCAAGCATTATAGGAGAAGACTCAGTGGGAAAGGATGGTTGCACATAGTATTATAAATAAGAAACAGGGGTGGCAATAATTGTGGCACATATAGTTTTGTTAAAATATATATATATATTTCTAAGATATATATATATATATATATATATCTTAGTGTGAGATTCAGCTAATAAAACACAAGGTAGAGGTGTGTGCTGGGCTGTTTTTAAGTCCCAATCCCACCCATTCCCACAGTTTTTGTTTGTACCTGACTGTGATATTTTCTAATGAATTTAGTTGGTTATGTTTCCCAAAATATAAGTAAATTTGTCATTTCAACTGCAACAACACTTAAACTGACTACAATGAAATTATTACTGAATGAATTAAAATAATCATGTCCAATTCACACACATGTTAACGAATATGACGTCCATTGGACCTGCAAGCTTTATGTCTAACCACCTGTACCAACCCGCATGACAGTAAAAATTCCCTGCTCTTGTGATGTTTTTGGTCCCATAGAATCCCGGTCCCAATGCACACCTCTTACATAAATATATTTTTATAACACTATTTATCCTTACCCTTGGATTTATTTTTATGCAATCTTACATGTATGTGATCACATTGCAAAGAGGATTATAGAAGATGATAATTTGATAAATAATTTGGAAGGCATAATGCATGTAATATGTATATAAATATATACATATATGTATGTATGTGTGTGTGTGTGTGTGTGTGTGTGTGTGTGTGTGTGTGTGTGTGTGTGTGTGTGTGTGTGTGTGTGTGTGTGGTTATTAATTAAGATATTACTTCCAGATATCATTGTGTTGAGTGCTGATATGCAAAATATCGGATTTTTATTCCTATAGCCAGAGAAGTCCAGTGTGCCCCACTCCAAACCCAAAAAGACAACAAGCCATAGTAAAACAGCAAGTAAAGCTAAAGCAAGGCCGAACACTGGAACCCAACCTGCCAAGAAGAAAAGCTCTGTGAGCAAGCTGGAGTTAAAGCCAGATGGAGGAGTCACCAAGAAAAGTAAAGAAATGATTAACAGACTGGCTGAAGGAAAGGAATAGATGCAATCTGTGTGTGGATTTGGGTGAAAGTGGTCTGTGCACTGCTGTTGGAAGACTCACTTTTATTTAAGCCCAATTTCAGTCTTTTAGGCTTTCAAGTATGGATTGTAGATCTGGATTTGACAGCTTGCTTTGCCTTGAAATGTGGAATCACTGCAAAATCCATAATGATCTCCAATCTTTTTACACAAGCCTTAAGCTTTATTGCATGAAATTTGCGAGCAAACACTGCTCAGCCCTTGCCATAAATATGTGATTAGAAATGTACTATTAGAAATTCGTGGTTATCATCATTGGGCTTTAATCACATAGCATTTTTACAAACACTTATTACACACCCTGAATGGATTTAAATAACATATAATATGTACTGATTAGCGGTATTAATTGAATTGCTCATATATCTGGCTCCTAGTAGGTTCCTTCCCAGCATCCCCACTAATTATTGAAACGATATTTCATACAGAGAGTACATCAACAAGCACTAACAATGAGCCGGATTTATTATAGCTTTTAGTACATGATAGACATAATTAGTGCATGCACTTCCATGATCATAATTCATTGCCCAGTGCACTGCTTTTTCATCATGTCATCAAAACTGCTGCTGAAACATTAACAAATCAGGCCCGTAGTCTTTCAGGATGCACATGAAAACAAAATAAATGAGTGTTATAAAATACATACACCACTATTTTCAGACCTTTTCATCTGAAGTGTGTAAGTCTCAAACAGCCTCGCTGTGTGTTTGTGTCCATGTAGTGTCGAACATTAATCCTTTAAAACTTAATTTCTTAAAAGGATCGACATGTCAGTGTGATCTGCTGTGTGTAATGCTATGTACTGAGACATAAACAACTCTTTTAGGCTTCAAGCTGCCGGCTAAAGTTAGTTAAGCTTTATGGAAGAATGCTGCTAACTGCACTACTGTTTGGTCTTTTAAGGAATAAGATTCATATGAATATGCCATTTCTGTTGAGATACAAACCATAAAAATGTCAGAAAGACTCCAACAGGTGGATGCATGGCTTCAGTATGAGTCTTCATGTTTGATAGCCATTGTTCTGTCATTATTAGCCCAGCCATGTAAGTCACGATTTGGGAGATCCTGCAGACTTCTTGGCGCATCACTCTTGCTGGACTGTCCTCCAGACATGCTGTGTACACTTCACTGGGTGCTATCTTTAAGCTGTGCTGTCCATTTGAGAATATGGTGCCTGAACACACCACCTGATGCCACTGCAACTGCAATGTATTTGTAAGTGTGATGTTCTTGTGGTGTACGCTTGCCTTGAATAAAATCACTAAAGCAGTGTCTTTGGTATATTTGGTTTTTTTTTATTGAAACCCTTAAGTGCTAACAGCCCATTGGTGAGTTCAGACTTAGCCTGCATCTCTTTATTTTAGTAGCTGTTAACTAATCTGATTTAGGATGAATAATAATCTAGGAGGCAGAATCCAGTCCAAGCATATATTTAGCTGAGTCATTGAAGATTAAATACCAAATAGTTTTCTAGCAGTTCTGAGATTTGAATTCACAACATTCGAGCACAGCTAGTACAATAGCAACATCAACTACTGAATGCTTAATTGTAATTTCAACAGGAATTAAATGAAGCAAGGGTTACAGAGAAATGAATGTCTCTGATACTTCACTGTAAGGAAGGAATATTGCATAATCTTCCTGACAATGTCAGAAGTTTCTTATTAGCACGTACATAATCAAGAGAGAAACATAGTGTAGATTTAACCTGGGTGTTAGATATGAAGTGAATTAAGAATACTTTTATTTTTCAAAGGTTTTATAATAATCAGCTTTTTTCATTTATTTACACAAAGCTCTGAGTGTTATCACAACAGGAAAGAGAGAGCTTCAATGTTTATGAGATTGGATGAAAAATGAAAAGCAAAACCTGAGCAATGATCAGGTTCAGGGATAAACAATGATATCTCATTATGAACATGGCTACTCTTTTTGGGACAGTTTTTAAATAACCAGCTTCCTTGGTATTAGTACAATAATATACCCCAATTCATAATACATTTCTACAATCCTCAATGTCAATCATGTGGATTATGTTTGGATGTTTGATCTTTTGTGATATGTTTGATATTTTGGGAGAACATTTAATTGAGTCAGGTCTTTACATTCATGCTCAATGACATGTTTAAAATGTTATTGATTTATAGCGACATCATGAATAAGTCTAAATCCATCATCGACATTTTCTACTATAATACAAAATCTGAAACATAGTTATTAAAACACCACGAAAATGTAAGCAACATTTTATATCTTATATATTTCTTGCAGTAACAGCATACCACAGGATTGAAAATAATAATAATAATAACTTCAACACAGTATACTAATCAAAAACTATTTTTCCCCAGTCCTCTATCTCTCTGTCTCTGTCTCTCTTTCCTTAGTGCCATTCTTATTTGCAATAAATGCATGGTGGTTAGGGTCGGGTTATAAAATGGCAAGAGTAGATTACATGAACATCACTGGAAAACCCCTCTGAGACTGTCCCAATTAGCATGTTTGGTCATTTGGAATATTTTAGAAACTATTAAATTAGAAACCTGTGTACAGTGGATATAAAAAGTCCTGTTAAAATGGCAGGTTTTTGTGAATGAAACGAAGACAAATGATGAATGGGAAATTACAACATGTCAAAATTAAATGAAAAACAATCAGAAACATTTTAGGGAAAATGGGAAAACTTAAAAAAAAAAAAAAAAAATTACAATAACCTGGTTGCATAAGTGTGCACACCATTTTACAATTGGGGATGCAAATGTGTTCAGAATGAACCAATCAAATTCAGTCTCATGTTCAAAAGTAATTATCAAACAGATGTCATCAATGAAATTATTCTGATCTACCCCAAATAAGACCGACTTATCTGAAGGATCTTCTTCTTGGTTTCATCTGGCTGCTAAAGCCACGTTGCTCTAAGAGCTCACAAAGCCTGTATGGTATCTCACTTTTCGAAAGATAATGATTAGGAGAGGGATATACATTTTTTTTCCAAACATTAGCTCCATCCATCCATTATCTATACTTCTATATCTCTATATCACTTATCCTTCAGGGTCCCAGGAAAGCTGGAGCCAATACCAGCTGACTTCAGGCGAGGCGGGGTACACCCTGGGCAGGTTGCCAATCTACTGCACGTCTAACACAGAGACAAACAACCAACTGTCCACATCAGACCATAACAAATTTTGCCACGTGGTTTGAGGTGATTTAATTGGGCTTGGATATTTTTATGTGAGTAAAGACTTCTGTCTAGTCACGCTGCCCCGTAGCCCAGACATGCGAAGGACATGAGAGATTGTTGTCACATGCAGTAAGTAATTGATACTTATCAGATATTCATGCAGCTCCTTTAATGTTGCCTTAGGTCTCATGGAAGTCTTTTCCTTTTGTAAATTTTGGAGGGACGTCCTGTTCTTGGTAATGTTATTGTGGTGTTCTATTTCTTTCATTTCACTTGATGGCCTTCACAGATTTTCATGGTATATATATAATGTTTTGAGGGCAGCACGGTGGTGCAGTGGTTAGCACTGTCACCTCACAGCACAGAGTTTCAGGGTTTGAACCTGCTGTCCAACTGGAGCCTTTCTGTGTGTAGTTTCTCCCCGTGTCCGTGTGGGTCCGTGTCCAGGTGCTCTGGGTTCATTCCACAGTCCAATGACATGCAGATTAGGTCAACTGGCTACTCTAAATTGCACAAAGGTGTGACTGTGAGTGTGAATAGTTGTTTGTCTCTGTGTTAGCCCTGCAATATATTTTCAATCTGTCCACAATGTACCCTGCCTCTCACGTAAAGTCAGCAGGGATCGGCTCCAGCTTCCCTGCTACTATTAATGGATAAGTGGTGTAGAAATTGGCCGGATGAAGTAAGTCATAGATGGGCTCTACTTCTATCAAGCAGCTCCACTCCACAGGTTTAGTGACATAATGTTTTATTTTCACTTATCAGGACAGAAAAAAATCCTGCCAAGTTATTCTGTTTTCTGATGTCCAAAATTTTTTTTTAACATAATACACCTATTATTAGGTGGTGCGGTGGTTAGCACTGTCGCCTCACAGCAAGAAGGTCCTGGGTTCGATCCCCGGGTCACCCAGGATGCCTT
>JAQQZR010000003.1:14040315-14066174 GCA_030068235.1 Notoglanidium macrostoma | reverse complement strand
ATTTGCAAAAACCTCAAGTAAACTTTTTTCACATTGTCATTATGGGGTGTTGTGTGTAGAATTCTGAGGAAAAAAATAAATTTAATCCATTTTGGAATAAGGCTGTAACATAACAAAATGTGGAAAAAGTGATGTGCTGTGAATACTTTCCGGATGCACTGTACATTTTTGTTAAACCTCTTAAATTGAAGCTGAAAGTCTGTCAATCACATCTTCACTGTTTCATTTCAAATCCATTGTGGTGGTGTACGGAGGCAAAATTACAAAAATTGTCACAGTACTCATATTTATGGACATGACCGAACATCATTTTTAGTGCAGCAGTGACACTTGCGTGGTGGTGTGTGTGGTGTATTAGCGATGTATCCTTAATGAATCAGGAATGTTGTCTTTTATTGTTGCGCTGCTACAGCTGAGCTGTCAGGTTTTAAAGCACTGTATCGTAGTGGCCACATCAACACACCCTCTTGATTTCCATTTTGCAGGTGTACATCTCATTTTGTGTCTTTGCAAATTGGTTTTAAATCGTCCTCTATCAGCTCTTCATCAGTGCTCAGTTTCTGATCACAGCGTCTCAGTTGGCTGGACGTACTGACCGTGTGTGTGCCAGCAACTTCTTCATTGATGTCAGATTATACAGGATCTCTGCAATTAAACTATTATTAAGTACACATGAGGTGGTCTGAAAGTGTTCCTTGTGTCATCAAACAGGTAGAGCGGCATCCTGGGACCCAAAGCACCTGAAAGTGTAACAGTTAAAGCTAGTGATACTGTATGTGATGTGGTTAGTGTGTAAGCAAATGCAGAGTAAGCAATTAATAACAGAAGCCCTTTAGAAACAGAAAACCCGTTTGGAGCGTGGATTGCCGGACTGGAATGCTTGTTTATTTTTGGATGTGCCGTGAGTTAGTCATATTATATACACTCTACAGGCCACTGTAGATCCTGGGGGTGGAGCTTCATGAACATGGACATTTTAATGAATCTGCCCTACCCTACTAACCATTAGCCTAATTTTGAAGAAATAAAAAGAATAATCTTGCCTAATGCACCTTTTGTACAAAACAATTTTTGTACATTGTTCAGTATTTGGGCTTAAGTAAAGGAGTAGCTTTTTAAGCATTATTCATCACAGATCTCATGCATGCATATGCAAAAAAAGGAAGAAATCATGCAGGAGTTTTTAAAAGTTTTTAAATTTCAGAACCCATTTCCTCCTTTTGCTTTGTGAGTGATGGTGTCGCATGATGGTTTCTCTCTTTCAGATGATTATCAGTGTCTGTGGCAGGGCTGCGATTTCCTGGCTATGGGAAGCCCTAATGAGCTCATTGCCCATGCGCACTTCCATAACTTCCACAGCAAACTGAAGTTCATCGGGACTCAGTTGCTCCAGTCCCATCCTGAACTTCCCAGCTGCACTCAGGATCAGCACAGCAACAACCTGGTCACAGACATCTCTGAAGGATTCGTGTGTCAGTGGGAACACTGTGACGTTAGTATGAGCTAACTTCAACACATGTACACCTGTATAAGTGGGATAAACAGCAGAGGTGGTTACGCACTCAAGCGACTCGGTTGTTTGCTCTTTCGGCAGAGTTCTTTTAACAATCCAGAGTGGTTTTACCGCCACGTGGACATGCATGCACACTGCACAGAGTTACAGCCTCTCCCTGATCAACAGCAGGCTCTCTTCTGCAGCTGGAAAGGTAATGTGCATAAGCGCAGAGGTAAACGTAGGTCATATTATTTTATCATATTCGCCTTGTTAGAAATTAACTGGGGTTTGGTCCGTTCCAGGCTGTGATGCCTTCTTTAAGATCAAGTATCGGCTGCGCGAACACCTGCGCAGTCACACACAGGAGCGTCTGGTGGCCTGTCCGACCTGCGGCTGCATGTTCTCCAGCAACACTAAGTTCTTTGATCACATTCAGAGACAGGCGGAGCCAGAGGGTCAGTAGATATAGCAAAGTATGCAGGCGATTCCATTATTGGATGCCATTTAGCTCCTGTAACTCGACCAACTTATTTAAAAAGGAAATCTTTTTCACCATTGAATCTAAGAAAGCAGGCATTAAACCAATCCAATAAGGCGTTATCATTTGTCAGGCAACAATATCTCATTCTTTGCAAAGTTTCTTTGCTGCCAGTTGTTGCATTTTGCTCTTAAATAAATAGCAGGGCTGAACGTAAAAGCTTGAGTAACAAATCTGTCCTTTCAAAGTCAACTCACAATATCAGTTCAGATGGAGAAAAACAAATTTCCTTCTTCCTATGCTCTTCAGGATATTGAAACCTCTCGTTGAACATGTCGTGGAATATTCCAAAGATTTCATAGGGGTGAAATTGTTGTGGAACTAAAATGTACATTTTTTTTAAAATCTATCTATGCTTGATGGAAAATTATGTTTCACTCGTGAAATCTTAAAATCCATGTAAGACTGTGTGTCTGAACATGCACATGGATTGTTTTGAAGTCCACTTTATGTTGTTTTGATATTAATATGCTGATCCGTTTCAGATTCTCTTACATGTGCCCATTGTGACAAAGGCTTTGCTAATGAGAGACTGCTGAGAGACCACGTTCGGCAGCACGGTGTGTTAACCTTCAGTTTACAATCACGTTTTGTACTCTTTCTCAGTGATTACAGTAACATTCAATAGGCTTTTGGGGTTTCAGAGATGTCTTTGGTAGAAATATGGTATTAGAGACCTCGAGATTAAACAACGGTGCCTTCAGCCATGTAGATTAAGCTGATGATTGAACATGGCAAGTCAGTACACACTTAATAAGTACTCAAATATACAAAACTGAGGATGTAATTATCTCCTGCTGTTATTACAGCCTCCTTGATATTGCAGACGTGTTGTGTAATCATATGTAAGTGTTATGTCTGTTGCCTGTCTGGGTAATAATAAGTGCTAAATTGTGCAGAGCAGGGTTACTCCAGGACCGGAAATGAGAACCACTGTGTTAAACCGTTTCAGTAAAATGAAAAATGGGCGTACTTTGTATGAACCTGTGTCCTTTTTTATCGTTATTCAGTGAATCACATAAAGTGCCCACTCTGTGACATGACGTGTACATCCCTCTCGACCCTGAAGATCCACATCAAATTCCGCCACTGTGACGAGCGCCCGTTCCCCTGTGACTTCTGCGAGAGCAGGTAGCAAATTATGTTCAGCTTATTCCAACACCTTCGGTTTCTTGTTCTGTAAAAATAAAAAAACGGAGCAAAAATGTGCTCTTGCTTTTCAGCTTCAAGAATCAGCATGATCTGCGCAAGCACATGGAGACCCACAATGAAGGAGCAGCTTACCACTGCACGGTGGAGGGCTGTGGTTACTCGTCCCGCATGGCTCACACCATGAAACAGCACTATAAAAGAGTACATGAGGTCAGTCAGCAGAGGGAGCTGTAAGCTCACATGCCAAAGTTTTCTGCCATTTGTCATGAAGTTTAGTCTTTATATGCGGTGTGTTATTACTGTTCCAGCAGGGGAACATGGTGTCCAGATATAAATGTCATTTGTGTGACAAGAACTTTTCATGGTGTTACACTCTGACCCTTCACCTGAGAAAGAAACATCAGCTCAAATGGCCATCAGGACATTCCCGCTTCAGGTATGCTGCATATGATTGTTGTTTGTCTCGACATCAGTTTGACCATCAGACCAATTTTGATCAAATGAAAACTATCTGTGAGAACTCTCCCCTTTCTGATTGAACGTCACTAGCTTAATGGCTGCATACAGACAGCATGGACTCCCTAAATGTGGTTGTATTGAGAGCTGCTATCTTGACTATTATGGCACACTTGTTCAAAACTGGATCCGAACCATAAGCAGTACGCACTGTCGATTAGACCGTAGGTCCGCCTCTCAGCCACCCATGTTCATCTTCATGCTGAGAGCACACACGCGCAAACTACAGTGTTGATTCATATGTAATGTTAACTTTACCATTGTCAGGAAAAGACTTTAGAGCTTTGAGTTATGACTGAATGAGCTCCTGTCTGCAAGCTGCCTGACATACTAATGTATTGAACTAACCTGAAATCTACTAGTAAACAGCAGTCAACCCTCAACACAATCCTCAACAAACTCTGCTGCTCCCTATGATTTACTAAGCTCTCCGACCTGCAGAAGGTCACCCATCTGAATAGAGAAGTGCTCTTTTCTGTTGGTTTAAAAAGGAGATTGTCTAACCATACCAAGCTACTTCAAGCTTATGTTATGAATTTGATCTAGTGTTGGCTGCCTTGGTTTATGTCATCACTTCGTTCACTTACATTGGATTGCTAGTAATAATATCAGCACAACAAGCTAGCTTAAACATCAGAATGAGCAACGTACTGGAAAACTGCAAAGAACTCCCCGCTGAGGGTCTGGTAGTACAGCTTACAGCAGAACAAGGCAAGAACTATCAAGAGCTTCAGGCCCATATTGGAAAATACATAACTGTCAACTCCTTAACCACAGGCTTTTATTTATCATCAAGTAATTCATATAAGGAGGGCGGCGTGGTGGTTAGCACTGTCGCCTCACAGCAAGAAGGTCCTGGTTTGATCCCCGGATCACCCAGGGTGACTTTCTGTGCGGAGTTTGCATGTTCTCCCCTGAGATTGGCTCCAGCTGCAATGCGACCCAGACGGATAAAGCGGTATAGATAATGGGTGGATGGATGGAATTCATATAAGGTCATACAGAAAAATAATGGGGGTGATATCAGGGTCAGCTGAAATCTTGTAAAAATGACAGAACATGATTTCTCAATTTAATTTGTGAGATCTAATGTAAAATCAAAATTGGGCTTGTTCTCTATTCGCTCACATAATGGGTGGAATAATAAAAAAAAGTACTGCATCCAGTCACTATAGGGCCGCAGAGGTATTTTGGCTTCACTCGCCACTGACTTTAATAGAGACACCTGTACATCTGCTCATTTATGCAGTTATCTAATCAGTCAATCATGTGGCAGCAGCACAGTGCATAAAATCATGCAGTTACAGGTCAAGAGCTTCAGTTAATTTTCACATAAAACGTGGTGAAAATGTTCTTTCTGTGACTTTGATAGTGGCATGGTTGTTGGTACCAGATTGGCTGGTTTGAGTATTTCAGAAACTGTTGATCTCCTGGGATTTTCACACACAACAGTGTATAGTTTACGCAGAATGTCATGAAAACCAAAAAGCACTGAGTGAGCTACAGTTCTGTGCGTGGAAACGCCTTGAACGCCAGAATGGTTCAAGCTGCTAAGAAGAATATAGTGACTCCTATAATCACTCTTTACAACCGTGGTGAGCAGAAAAGCAGAAGAGCACGTTCAGGTTCTTGGCCTACAGGAGTGGAACCTGCTGTTATAGCCCATTTTCCTTGAGGTTTGAAATGTTGTACATTCTGGGATTTTTCTGTTCGCCATGGTTGTAAAGACTGCTAATTGGAGTAACTGTAGACTTCCTGTGAACTCCGACCACTCTGGTCATTCTCCTCTGATCTCTTTCATCAACAAGGTGTTTCAACCTACAGACTCTCGACATGCAGGATGTTTTTGTTTGTTTGCTGTTTTCTGTATAAACTCTAGAGAGTGTTGTGTGTGGAAAAATCCCTGGAGATTCTGAAATACTCAAACCAGCCCATCTGGCGCCAACAACCATGCCATGGTTACAGTCGCAGAAATCACACTTTTTCTCCATTCTGATGTTTGATGTGAACATGAACTGAAGCTGCTAACCTGCATCTGCATGACTGTATGCAATGGGCTGCTGCCACATGATTGGCTCAAATGTGCTTAAATGTGCAGGTGCACAGGTGTTCCTATTGAGGGGTGTGTGTGTATGCGCAACGATCAGGTATAACATTAAAACCACCTGCCTAATAGCCTAATATTATGTAGGTCTCCTTTGTGTCATCAAAATTGCTCTGGCCCATTGAGCCATGGATTACAAAAGACCTCAGAGTGACTTTGTCAAAAGAAAAGTGTGTAAGTTCCGAGGTAGAGCCTCCATGGATTGGACTCGTTTGTCCAGTACATCCCACAGATGCTCGATCAGATCGAGATCTTATTGCAGTGTGGCAGGGTTTATTATCCTGGGGAAAGAGGCCATTCGGGTCCATGACAATGTTTAGGTAGGTGGTACAAGTAAAGGTAACATCCACATGAATGCCAGGACCCAAGGTTTCCCAGCAGAACATTGCCCAGAGCATCACACTTCCCGTATTGCGTAGTGGTGCCATCTCTTCCCCAGGTAAGCAATGCACATGAACCCGGCCATCCTTGTAATGTAAAGAAAGCATGATTTAGGCCACATTTTTCCTTTGCTCTGTGGGCCAGTTCTGATGCCCACATGTACCCACACGGCTCAGCATGGACACTCTGTTCGGTCTGTGGCTATGCAGCAAATTGCACAGCAAGCTGCAATGGCCTGTGTGTTCGGACACCTTTCTATCTTTTACATTTTCAGTGATTTGTGATCCAGTAGCTCTTCTGTGGGATCAGATCAGATGGGCTAGCCTTCTCTCCTCCTGTTGTTCACCTGATGTTCTTTGGACATCTTTTCTAACTACTAACTTCAAGGAACCAGGAACACCCTCAAGACCTGCTGTTTTCGAGATGCTCTGACCCAATCGTCTAGCCATCACAGTTTGGCGCTTGTCAAAGTCGCTCAGATCTTTAGTCTTACCCATTTTTCCTCCTTCCAACACATCAACTTAAATAACTGACTGTGCTCTTGCTGCCTAATAAATCCCACCCCTTGACCGGTGCAATTGTAACAAGATAATCAATGTTATTTGATTCACTTGTCAGTGGTTTTAATGTTGTGGCTGCTTGGTGTGTAGTTACAAACACGTTAGATAATAAGCGATTAGACAAGATAAGCTCCAACAGGGAAGCCAAGCTGACTCGTATTTAAAAAAATACTAGGGTCACTGAACCTTTTTTTTTTTTAGAACCTAACGCTCATCAGCTCTGATGTAGCATGTTGTTTTTGTTAGTTTTTTCTCCCCCCTATTATTTGGTTTGCTCCCCTGAAATACTTTGCTGGGTCTGCAGACCATGGTCTGCCTGCTTATGGTTCATAGTGTACAAAATATTCACCTCGGAATACAAATATTAAATACAACTTCCTTTTCATTGTGTAATCATTATGTAATAGTAAATCTTACTGTAATTTTGTCCTCTAGCTGACTAATAATATCTTTATGGTGAGCAGGTATAAAGAAGATGAGGATGGCTACCTGCGCCTGAACATGGTTCGCTTCGAGACTGTTGAGGTAACCGAAGAGCTGATAAAGAACATGGCAGAAAAACGCACCCCTCGTAAGCTCTCAGGCTCAAGTGCTCAGACGAAGAGACCAGCGATACAAGCAGACAACATGAATGATGTTCCCACACAGTCTACCTACCCCTCCTCTTCATCCTCCTCCTCGTCCTCTTCCATGACGGTGCTTGTGAATGACAACGATAGTGCGGTGAAAGACAGGGCACCAGTGTACTGTATACTGAGCACAGTGACTGAGATGAACGGGGATCAAGAGAACACCGCAGACTCGGGGATGGAGTCGGGGGCAGTGAGAGCGCTGGCTGCTGTAGCTCGAGGGCTGGGTATGGACGTAGTGTGAGGAGAAATTACACAAAAGACTACAAACCTTGTTTTGGTTTTTTTTTACTGTTGTACTGCATCTGATTTACATCACACACGAAGTCTAAGACAAGCAAAGCAAAAAATCTTCATTTCTGTTAGCAATTTTAGGGTAAAGTATTGCTCTTTAAATGCTCCTTGTTAAATTTGATTTTATAATAATTGTTTCAGCTTGGAAATAATCTCTGGTTCTAATGCTGATTGTGGCGTTTCCTGTTTACAAGACATCCATCTGCATTTTAAGTCATTTTGCAGTTGTTTTAGCTGACAGCTGATGCATTGTTTTTACAGGTTCTTAACATGGCGTTTATTATCCTTGTAATGTTTCTGTTTTAGAGAAATTGAATATGTAGTCAGTTTACATTTGCTGACGACACTATTTGTCTTTAATTTTGTTGGAAATGTTGGAACAATTGTCTGATGTTTACTTTAGTCGAAAGTAATCAAACAAAAAATAAATCAGCCTTTTTTTTTTTTTCTTAAAATTCTTTTAATTTTTTTTCACAAAAAATGATGGGCCAGTTTCCTGGTAATGAATTGAGTAGTGGAAGAAAAAAAGAACTCTGAATCACCACTGACACTGCAATTAAATGAAAATCTAGACTTAATCTGGATCCAGGCAACAGCCCAGATGCTTTTGCCCCTGTACATTTCCATATTTATCACGTATTTGACATGAAGTGCTTGGCTCAGCCTCAATGAGGCTCTCATTATGTCCCACTCATGGCGCCTCAACATTTCTGTCCGCCAGTGGCGTAGTCCGTCTGGGAGAAGGGGGCCGCATGGGCATTCCATGCAGCAGAGGGGGCGGAGGGGCATGGATGTAGCCTGCAGGATGCAGAGCCTTGCTCAGAGTGCCATAGGGTGCAGCATGAGGCAGTGCCAGGCGCGGGAACAGCGGGCTGGCGTAGGGTGCGGGCAGGAGGCCGGGATGTGCCAGCTGGGTCTCGAGGGCAGCGTGGTGGTGCAGTGCCAGCAGGCGGCTCCTCTCGCTCTCTTCACGCAGCAGTGCCAGGCGATGGCGCTCCTCCAGCTGGCACCTCTGCTGCTGTTCCAGCACCAGCGGGTGGAGGAGCGGCTCGCGTGGGTAAACACGCTGCAGTGGGTCTCCCCTCAGCAGCAGCTCCTTGGCAACATGGTCTTTTTGAGATATGTCCAGTCCACGGCTCATACTCCGAATTGGATCCCAATGTTGGGGAGAGTATGGAAATCGCTCAGCACCAGAAAGTGGGCTCATCCCAACAAGGGGCGGCATTAAGCGAGTCCTTTCCTGTGGAAATCCTGTCATTCCTAGAGGCACAGGAATGGCTGACATGGGCAAAGGCTGCATACCTGGAGTTCTTCGGTCATGCACTGCTTTCTCCAAGACTTTAGAAGGTGGTTTGCTTTCAGGAGAGTCCTGATTCTCTCTCCTCTCCTCCTTCACTTTAACATGGACACTTTTTGTGTGCTCAGCTTCCAGTCTACTCCTCTTCGCATCTGACTCCCACTGTGATCCGTCACTACTGCGCCTCTCAACTCGAATCCTTTGTTGCTGTGGGGACAAAGTGTCCTCAGAAGTAGCCTTCTCCTCTGTAGGACGCTGGTCACACTTTGCAGTTTTCTCCTTCTTCTCTTGCTGACTGTCCTTGAGCCTCTGATCCTCCGTCTCTCCACTCTGAGTGGGGGTTTCCTGGGATTGTACTCGTTCTCTGGCTCTGTCCTTGTCTTTTGGCTCAGGAGTGTCTCTAGAAGACTGTACTGTTTGCTTATGACTCTGTGGGCTTGTGTTAGCAGGTGACAGGTGTCTCACGTTTAACTTCTCTTTTGTGTCCCTGCAAAAAGAAAGTAAAGTAATATAAGCAAACTGGAAATATGTCTGGGTTAAAGACTTCATTTTACATTTAATATTTATGCATATTGATAGTTTCTATATTAATGCACCATTTTTATGTTTTCTCTGTCCCAAAAGTGAGGACAGGAACAAATGAAAAATGCTGAACAAATGGAAAAAGAATAAAAACACTAGATGGACACCTGACAAGCTCATCCATATGTGGTTCTTCCCCAAAACTATTGCCACAAAGTTGAAAGCACACAGTTGTAAAAGATGCGTTTGTATGCTGTAGCGTTACCGTTTCCCTTCAGTTGAGCCAAGAGGCCCAACCTGTTCCAGCATGACTATGCACCTGTGCACAAAGTAGGTCTAAGTCCAGTAAGAAATGTTTTTCCAAAGTTGGTGTGGATGATTTTGAGTGTCCTGCACAGAGCCCTGACCTCAACCCCATTGAACACCTTTGCGATGAACTGGAACGCAGACTGCGCCCCAGGAACTCCTCACCTGACATCAGTTCCTAACGTCACTAGTGCTCTTGGTGCTGAATGGGCTAATCCCCTCAGCCACACTCAGCATTCCCAAAAAAGCCTTCCCAGAATAGTGGAAATTATTATAATCGCAAAGGGGAATGAAATCTGGACAGCACATGTGTGCCTTTGGTGTCCATTCCCATTAAATAGAATAGATAAATAGCAAGAAAAAATAATTTCAAACCTTTCATGCTCTTCTTTGTTAAGTACAAAGTCTCTCTTGTCCATTACTCTTTCGAGTTCAGGAGGCTGGGGCCAAGCAGGGGGTGTAGGGAAAGAGGAGGGTGTCTGCTGCAGCCTGTTCCAGGGCTCCTGAGGTCCTGCTGAAGGTGGAGCTGCTTTACCGTCTTTACTGCCATGTGCAGAGCTTGGTGCTATTTGGAGCAAAGGTTCAGTATTTTAGATTAGATTTTTTTTGTCTTACATGTAAAAACACTGAAAAAGGCCTATAAAAAAGCAGGTTTGATTACTTACTTATTGTGGGATTTCCGAGTCCTCCAAACGCTGTGGAGCTCAGTATTCCCAAACCTCCACAAAACACTGGTGGCTTACTCAGAGGGTCTACATATTCGAAATGATACAGTGTATTAATGTGTGTTTACAATGATACCTGAGAATTACACAATAATCACATGGGAACCCTGTCTTACCATGATGAGAGGGAGGGGTGTGGAGATTGGTATGAGGATGGGGTAAGTATCCATAGGGAGAGACCGAAGGGTGTGTGGGACCTGATAATAGAAACAATCGTCAATATGGAACAGAAATAATTTTCTTCTATCATCATTATCATTATAGTTTAAACCAATTTACTATAAATGTTATATTTTAATATTTTGCCCATATCATTTTCCATGTCCATGTTTTCCACGGAACATTTTGGGCAGTAGAGAAGTGATCCTGAGGTCAGTTCATCTAGAAATGTTGCACAGCTAATATGAAAATTGTGTTATAGACTTATTAGATCTCCACTAAATACTGTTATACAGTAAATGTCCATTATTGCTTGTCTGCTCTTGTGTCACTGCATATAACAGAGCCCCATGACTTACCAGCACTGGAAAAGATGGTGGAAGGGCGGGGTAAGTCACGCGGTTGCTGGATCATTCCTAAGAGGCCCGAACCAGAAGGTCGACTCAGAAACTCTGGCTTCAACCCAAAGTCTAGCTTGTGTGGCTCATTTTGCATCTGCTTCTGAAATGCACACAGACAAGAAAAGGGCTTAGCATTCTAGTAGCAACGACTGAAGCCCAAGATCAGTGTTCTGGTAAACACAGATGGAGAAAGGCGTAAGGAACAATAGCTTCCAAAACAAACATCATAAGAGTCATGCAACAGTGCCAGTGTTTGATCTGCTAACATACCTTTATTTTCTGCTGATGGTGGTACACCTGCCACGCAATGTGAACATGCATTGCACACCATTTCCCTGGCTTCTGTAAAAGGAACATGGGGAAATTACCGTATTTCCAATTTATATAGATGGCTGAATAAGGCTTTATTTGTGAGACTTGGAATAGCTCTTACCTTTGGTGTAGGACATGCAGAGTCCAACAACTGGAAAAGAATGAGCATGAATAATATTTATTCAGTGAACACGTGTAATTTAAATCAACTTCACTGAAATTATCCAAATGGTCCTTGACATATACATTACAATGTGCAAACAGTAGGTTTATTCACGTAAATGTGTTTTCAGACCAGAAAGTATCACAATTAGTTTAGTTAGGTGACGAGCCAATTTCACAACCATGTTTAATAACTGCATATTGAAGCTATAATTACATACATGGTAATGTTAATTTGAAAGCTTACTCTGGATTCCTTTTGTATGAGTGGACGTGGCATTACTCCCGGTCCAGGAACGACATCGAGTGGGTTGGAGGCCTATTGTAACAAATCACAAGTCACACAAAGCATACTGTATAATGGAAAACTATAAAATATTTTAAATTCTGTATACAGTGTTTTTCGAGAGAAAACTTATCTGCTGACGTTTTTTCTTTTAATATTTTATGAGCACTACCAAAGTTGAATATATTTAAACTTAATTCTTTTAGCCAAAAGGTCTTTTAATATTTTTGGTTTGGTCTGTGTTTGTGGAGCTGCACTACCTTGGGCTGAAAGGCTCCCTGCAGAGAGCTGAATATCCCTGTTGGGGGAACCATGGGAGACATTCCCGGCATTACTGAAGGATATGACTGAAGTAACTGTAAAAGATGATGGAATCGCAGATCATTAGTTGATGAGCTGAGTAAGAATGCGATTTATCATTTAAACAAAATCTACATATGCTATTTAAAAAAGATTTGCCGGGAATAATGAACACAAAAACGCACTGGTCTAGTCCTGATTGAATAGCTACTATATGTAGAATGAAAACATTCTCGCGTACATTGTGTCTATGAAAGGAGTCGACCTTCGGTGGGTATTTGTCAAACTGGAGAGAAAGAAAGAAAGAAAATGTTATTGTACAGACAGAAGAGGTTCAAGCCAACGTATTTGTTATAAATATACAGCACCAAATCACCTGACTATAGTCACACTAGTCCTCTGGAACAATCATATTAAATGTTACATTTACCATTAGGAGAATTAAAAAGCAGCCTCGTTAACTCATCCTCACATGTCTGGTGGTGGTACGCACCAGGGGTGCTACAGGGCCTGGCAGGATGGCCGGATGAGGGAAAGGGGTGAAGGTGTGCTGGTGTGTGTGTTGGTGTGTGTGCTGGTGCTGATGCTGGTGCTGGTGCTGGTGCTGGTGGAACTCGGTGCGTAGGTACGACGGAGCAGCCAAAGGAGTTCCTCTCTCCACACTCTGGGAGGCCAGGAAGCGTGAGTTCAGCTCTTGGCGCAGCAAGTCCTGCTCTGTAATTTCCACAACAATGCATAGTTAGCTTACAAATATGAAATATCTCTCAAATATTGAAATATCTGCTGCCTAGACAATGTAAATGAAAGAATACAGTGAATACGTACCTGTGTAGGGACCTGCAGGATTAGAGCCAGGCACAGCTAGAGCATTTCCTGTTAGGAGTGGAGGAGGAGCCAAGGCTGCAGCTGGAGAAAACATGGTGCAATCCTGCTGATCCCAGGAGCACAGCGACTGCTATATGACAGCTTTTACTTGGAAGGTTCTCGTGCACAGTTAGTGCGCAGAGATGTTTTATGCTTTCCTGTGCCTTCTATTGCTACCAGGATAGGGGAATGAACTTTAATCTTCCTCTTGTAAAATCTCCAAACCCAATTTCGTCTGGACTTGTATTTGTAGTATCATTAACATCACTGATATCTGCAAGAGACAAAATGAAATCTCGTCAGTGTGAATATCTTACAACCTTCAACGCGACTTTACCGAAGTATCAGAATTTATATTTATCTTAGTGTTTACCCATCTTTATGGACTAGTAGTGGAACGACTGTGGTCAGACTGCATTATAGACAATAACCTAATTTAGGATGAGGCCACTAATAATCCACTAATTTCATTTGATAGCATGTTGTTCCAAGAAAGGATGTTGGTATAATGCTATCTGTTTAATGTTGTTAAACAGGGCAGAGCACATTTCAGTAATGCAGCCAGGACAAAAGCAACAGAAAGCAGGGTATGGCAGGGAGGGCCATGTCATTTGAAAGAGCTAATAAAGCAGGGGTTAAAGAAAATAAAGACGAGCCTTTCTGCTTTTATTGCAGCACCTTTTCCATGACATTACGCTGCCGTGCTCTTTTAATTCTGCTGCACTCAAAGTAAACCTAGCATTTAATGGCTAATGTTGGTGTCACTTTGACATTTACTGGACCTTCCCAGGGGAGCGGCAATAGTGAATGCAAATGGGGCGGAGGCCTGAAATCCCAGGAGGATTGCCGATGTATACAACCTGCAATTACCGCTTTTTGAATGCCACTCATGCACATGAAGATAAGCAGTAAATCTCTTTTGTGCAGGGCTGTCAATTCGGGCCTTTTTCTCCACTGGAGCCTGTTGTATCTAGAGTGAAAGGTCTTTTGAGAGGTCCATAATGGATGGTTAGGCTCTCTTAGAGTAAAGCTCCTTTTGGGAAGCGCCAGGGGTCCATGGAGGAGGGAGTAGTAGGAACAGCTTATTGCTCCTCTGCAGAGCGTCGCTTCTCCCTGGTGAACAGTTTGTATTGAGCGGGGTGATGCAACCACAGGGGGGTGAGCATGGTAACGCCAGGAAGAACAGCAGACAAGAGCACCGCTGCCTCAAGGAACATGCCTTTGTGCTACAGAGCACTTGAGATATAGACCACAAAATAATCTTCAGCGCACCTTTGTGTAATTGTGGATTTGTGGTGCGTGTGTAATTGTGGTGCTCGAGTAATTGTGGCGCTTGTATAATTGTGGCATTTCCACTGCGTTTAATAAAAGAACTGATTGTACAGACAAAGAAATTATTATAAATTGTGGTTTTTTTTTTATATATATATAAATATGCATGTTTAACTGAACCTAATCACCTAATACACTCACAAATATATGACATTTACTTTTTGAGCTAACATCATTTTTTTCCCTTTGTTTACAACCATTTAAACCTTTTAAATTCGGGTTTATGCATTAATTTCTGCACCAAGCATAGTGACTGAAATATGACTTCAGCCATTTTAGTAATTTGGAAAATTCTAAGCTGCCACTTTCCCTTACTGAAATTCATGATTGTGACTCTAAGTGCTTATTTCCAGTTTGAGTCATGGTACATTAATGTTCCTTTGATGCAGGTTAGGTATTAGGGTTAAGCTTCTCAAGCTGTCAGCCCACCAGCAAATGTGTCTTCCTATTTCAATCGGCACCTCTCTTGTCCAAGCAGTTTTTTGTCATTCATCAACCCCATTACTGAGCTAAACCTCCCAGGCATGCTGAGTCTAATGGCCTAATCCCTCCAATCACACAAAGGTGAGATTAGCTGAAGGTTAAATACTCTTGTTCTCTACATTTTTGTCCTGATCAGAGTGACAGGAAAACCTTGTGAAGGAGCCACTGGAAGAGGTTTGTGTGTACACAAAAGAAAAGATGGAGTATTCACGAATAGTGTGAGGTAAGCTTTCGGAAAGACAGCGAGGAAAGTCAGAAAGTGTTTACGCTGGCAATGGTGGACAAGGGATGGCCTGTAAATTCTCCCGCAACATGGCGGTTTGTGCACGGCACTGCCTGAGTGCAACTGGCAAATGACCGAAACAGAGAAACAGTTGTTCTTGCACGCTGATAGTTTCTCATGTTACTTTTAGTTTAGCTGTGAATGAGGCCCAGGCAGCTAAAGGGGCATCTGGTCCATAAGTATGCTCACACATAGAGCAACATTTGAGTATTACATGAAGTTACTACATTCCAGTGCAGCAGACACTTCAATATAATAACGCACATTAAATACAATAACCTTTGATCCCTACACTTCAAAATATTTAGAGAACAGGAAGAAATAAATTGAAAAGTAAAGAGAAGACACACCGAGTTTTTAATTTTGTTAAATCAACAGCTTCGAGTCCTCCACAGATATCCACTTCAATGCAACCTTTACTTCTTCGCAGATCTGTCGCTGTAAGTGCGGAAAGTCTGCAGTCCAGCTAGAGTGTAACGAGCTGAGTTAATGAAATTTTCCTCCAGTGGATTTCTGTGGCTCTCAAATAAGGCACCAGGGAGCTCTTTCTGTATACTCTACTTCTGTCTGAAAGTTCACCGTCTGTGGTGTAAGGTAACACACAGTCTAAGCGAACACTTCCCTTATGTCTCTGCCTCTCTCTCTCTCTCTCTCTCTCTCTCTCTCTCTCTGGCAAGCAAACACACTCCCCCCAACACTAAGCCCGTTTGATGGTGAATGCACCACAGAACATTACTAACATCAATCACTATATAAAAGGCATGGAGTTCTTCCACACTATATAAAATGTTTTAAATAAGAAAATTTACAACAAGCTTGTACTGTAGCTATTAACATACTAACATGTAATTATAGTGTCAAACCTTAAGTGTGGACCTGAGATAACTCGGGCTGCATTCAATAAAACATACAATGTTATTTGAGCAAGACAACCCTGCCATCGAAGATAATCCCTTTCTCAATGTACCGTGTAAGACAGAAGACTTTGAAAAGAACACATGAATTGCGGCAAGCAAATCGGTCCATGCCAGGAAATAGGTGAGTGCGCTGGCATTGAGCTCTTCCATTATTTAGCGGTCAGGTTTCTCTCAGTTAGAGATTAGCAGCAGTGATGTAGGGCGGGTATGCACACAATAGCTGTCAATGCCTCTGGGATGTGTCGTGCCGCCTGCTTCCTAGAAACCAATCCCCCTAGCAAGCTAGTATAACAATCTGCAGCCCAGAGGACCCCAGGGACTCCCTCCACTCCTTCCCTATAATGGACGGCTTTAAAGAATGACCTTACAAATGAGAAAGGGCTGGGCCGCCTCCACAGGGCCAACATTACGAGCTGCTGCAGTCGTGGCCCTAACGTGTGTGTGGGATCTTAACACTCGTAAGTTAGGTAGTCAAAGTATTTATTTGAGCCGTGTTGAAAGCTCCCGAATGGGCAGCTGTCTTGCGGATCTCTCAACAGAGTCCACCTTGGCTGCACACCATCCCTCCCTCCCCTCCACTCATGCCTGGCGCAGCTCAGGTTACCACGAGAACAATGTGAACCCTGTGCAGGCTCTCCAGTCTCTCGGGATCCGTCTGTACTAACATTCATACCTATGTCTGTGCTGGACTGCGAATTAATACATCATGCAGCGGCCTTGGATGGTTTATTTCCTATGCATCATCTATGAGCCAGTTGCAATTAAGTCTGCACTTAAGGCTCTGCCTTCCTGGCCTGGCAACAGAAAGCTTTTGTGAGCAAACCCTAAAATATGAATTAAAAATAGATGTGATTCTAGAAATGTGGTAAAAAAAAATTTTTTTTAAAAAGCATCGGTGACATTGTGGCACACAAAATGGCTACAGTACAAACCAAGTCAAATCGAGAATACACACACACACACACACATTTGTATGTATGTGTGTGTGTGTGTGTGTGTGTGTGTATATATATATATATATATATATATATCTTACAGGGACACATTAAAACATCAAAACATAACAGATTTTCTGCTGTACATATTTACACCAATCCCAGTATATGAGTAGACCATTCATGGCTTTTAAATGAGGTTTGACATTCCATTGCATGTTGGTTTTTCCGCATTAAGAGCTCTGGCTTTGAATCTGTAGAGGCCAAATGCCTCACTTTCTTGGAATGCCTCACAATAGTTCTTGGAAAATTTAGAGCCTGAATTTGCAGGAAATGGATTTTGTATCAAAAGCTTTCAGGCGTAGTTTTTAACAACATCTTCAAAATTCCTGTGCAAAGACTTTCTGTTGACAAAGTAATAAAATAAAAATAGAATACGCAAGCAGCTACAACTGGGCTGCAATAACACTCACGGTGTCCGCGTCAGGACATGCGAGGTTTCAAGTCCCAAAGCAGTAGATCATGTAGAATCCTCGTGTGCCTATGTGAATGCATACATTCTGGGATGTCCTTTTAATAAACATAGATCACAGGAGTTACAAAGGTGCAAAGACCTTTGGCCATGGCCAGTTGCCACACAATGTGAGCAATACCAAGGCTGGGGCCAAAAACAGTTCCACAAATAGCCGCTCCAGTTATTCCAGTCAGTGACAAGGTAAGACTTCTGCGCTGAGGGAAGCTGTCAGCATTTGACAGCTGGGTTTCAGCCAAGTGGATGAGCTGCAGTTTAGCTCCGCTGGGACTTTATCTTACTTTAAATGGTACTTCAGCAGAAGCACCATACCAACAGCAGACACACATATCCCATATCAACAACTTGCAAATGTAACTAGGCCATCCAGAGCCAGGGCATGAACCTATGACTTTAAACCTTTTAAAGCTTACATGATTTAGAGATCAGGGTTATCAGTCACCGAGTGGCTAACATTGCTCAGTTACGCTGTAACAGTGGCTGCGCCATGTGATATTAGATAGCATAAACCAGAGATAATCAATCTGGAACCATACAACCTTGGCAGTAAATGTTGCATCGTCCAAGATTATATCTGGGAAACACTTATCTATAGATTGCTGTTTTACACTTGCTAATCGCCACAGCTGACTGATTAAGGTGGATTCCAAGAACTACTTGGAGGAACTGTAGCAAGTGCCCTTTAACTCAAGTGCACTACGATGGCCCATAGGCTTTGCAAGACATAGATGCGCCATATGATCCATCTATAAAAAAAAACGCTTCCCAGTCAGTCTGAGTTCTGCCTCCAATTTTAGAATGTGCACAGTGGCATTTGGTCACAAGGAAGGGCTTTAATGCCTCACGCCTCTGAGGCATCATCTGCTAAAGGAAGGTATCCACATCTACTAGCATTTCGCTTGGAGTCCTGGCTCAGCAGGTTGACGGTCACCTCCGACCCTGGAATCCCAGAAGGCCTTGCCATCGGTGTTTGGGGTCACAAGCCAGGCTTTGGTTCCCTGCTGGCATATGTGCTAGACAGCACCTTTTCTAAAGCACCGTCTCTAATTTAAAGACCTAAATACCATTAACTAACACTGGAGACCGTATAACCATAACCTTTTTATGTGCTTAAGTGCTTCGGTTTTCGAAGTCTTAAAGGGCAAAGGCAACACAAGGCCAATGTTAATGTATTACATCAGTGGTCGTACTTTACCTCTTATGACTGTCTATTAAATGCATTTTAGTAACTGCATTTATCAAAATGTCATGAATAACAGTCTCTGTAACCTTCAATAACGCTGACATGATTCATGGTAATGGTGCTGTCTTGCAATCCAATTATTTCAGCGATTACTAGCACACACTTGGCTCACCACATACACTTCTTTAAGTTATCAGGACACTAATTGGTTAACAAGATATTGCATTTTGCAGTCTTCTCCTTGGTCCTTGGGGATTTCTCACCATGCCATCTGCTCAGAGCTAATAGGAGATATAATGTTTCTGTATTTCAGCAGCACTCAGACACAATAACATTACAGATATGAGATGTTTCGAGTCAACTGGAGTAAAGTCTGGCGTCCGAGTTTGTTTTTTCTTTAATCAGAGCAAGAACCCACATGTTTTATGTACTTTGAGAGACTCTTGAATAAGTGAGCCAGTGACTAATCAATCAAGTGGAAACATTATTGTAGCAATGTCAAACCACCAGGCCTTGTTTCATAATCTACAGGAATATTAAATGTCTCCATAAAACACATCACATATCCTAAGCAGCACCATGTTTACAGCTTTTAGTGAGGGCTCAGGGCCTCATAAATTACGCCGAGAAGAACGTCCTGAAAGAAACAGGGTAAATGACTGCGCTTAGTCAACTAGTCCGTTTATTTACGGTTAAATCTCAGCTAAGCTCTGTCCTTGGTTAAGAAGAATCAAAATAACTCACCATGATGAGGAACTGCTTAAAATGACCTTGCCATTAATGGATGTTCATGTTATAACAGGGCTCTTGTGTGCTAAAAATGACTGCAGAGGTTATGACAATTTCAGGTAATTGGGTTTAATGTCATATTTCAAGACAATTTGACAGGCTGTGTGGATTTCTTTACTCACAAGGAACAAAGGGAGCTTTTCACCCTTAACGTATAGTTAGTTTGTTGAGGATTTAAGAGAAAACTCTAATAAATAGATCACATATTAATTATTGTAATACTGTGCACGTCACACAGGGTGAAATCCAAAGCATGTCCTGTTTGGGAAATAAATAGGGGTGTGTTGTAGTTTTATAGCACTCCTAGAAACGTGTATATGGATTTATTTGATATTAAAACTGAACCCAAGTCCTGACCTGCATGTCTCAGTTAAATCAATAACATGAGGTGTTAGATTATACACTGCTTGCCTACTGAATACACAAAAGGGCATTGTGCAAAGGTGCAATTAACTAAGCTGAGATATGTAGCTTTCTTTGGCGTTTATAACACGTTACTACCTGAACACTGAATTCAAACTAGCTCATTTCTGTTTTGCAAATGTGCATGCAATATGTTTACAAATTATATATATATATATATACATACACCCACACAAGGTTACATAGATACATAGATTCTTCTTTTTGTTATTATTATTATTATTATTATTATTATTATTATTATTATTATATGTGAATAGGGCAGTTCAGTCTTTATTGGTTAGTAGTTTACACAACGCTTTGGGCACTTGAACTGTCAAGTAAACAGAAGTAGATTTGCAGGTCTGACGTTAGCTACTACACCTTTCCTTGCTTTAGTTTCAGCACTGCTCGGGAACCAAATGAGCCGAACATGATACTAAAATGCCGATATGTTATTACCGTCTAGTTTTATGAGACTTGACTGAAGCCATTTTGACGTTTACTTACCCAATTCACACAAAAAACAGTACAAAGAGGAACATGACGTTCCGGCTGCTTCTCCTCAGCGTTATAATCCACAAACACACAACAAATCCCAACAAAGTATATACGTATTCTCAATCCTTCCTTCGGTGTGTCTTCCGGTGTGTGTAAGTGTGTGTGTGTGTGTGTGTGTGTTTTTCGGGCGAACTGACTCTAGCTAGCCCACGTAACCACGAGTGGAGAAAGAAAGTTGGTGTGGTGAGAAGGACAAAAGAAGCCGCTCAGAGTTTCCGCAGAGCTGCGAGACCGTTAAACGACTTTTCCCCCGACTCGTTTATTCCTCGGGTTTACGAGGACGCTGTGACCGCAAAACGGCGTTTATCATCACCACGTCCATCGTGAAGAAAGCTCGTATCCATTTGGAGTGGCGCAGACGCAGGTCTCTCCCAGCTCGCGCGCAAGTGAAAGAGATTAAATCCGGGTCCGCTGAAGAAGAAGCAGCAGCAGCAGCAGAGGCAGCGCGTGAGGCCGCCTTCTTTTACGCGAGGGCGCGCGTGCGCGTGCGTCCGACACTTGAGGAAGCGCTTTTTTTCCCCGCCGAAGCGCGTCTCCGCCAGGCAGGTATCGTAGGCTGCACGCAGACGAACGGTCGGTGAAAAACGATTGCTGCTCTGCACTTCCGTCTCGAGCTCCCCACCCTCAGTAGTGCTCTTCCCTCCCTTCTCTCTCACTCCCTCCCTCTTTCACTCTGTCCCTCCGCCCAGCAGGGTGCAGGCAGCGCACTACACCGACCAGCACAGCAGACACCTGCTCCGAGTCATGCCCTTTATCCCTCTCATAACACACACACACACACACACACACACACACACACTTGTCTTCTGAGGACCTTCCTTTGACACGCAGTTAATTAATGGTATGTCTACACCTGAATCTAACTATAACCCCAAACTCAGTAACCAGAAAGGAAGCAGTTTTCCTTCTGAGGACCAGCCAAAAGTCCCCCAAGGTCAAATAATGGCAGATAATTCCTGTCCTTGTTCGGACAGTTGGTCCCCATCAATCTATAAAAACATGGCCACACACATGTCCACAGACAAGTCTGTAGACCCGGTCTGTCTGTCCTCTTTAATTAGAGGGAGGTGATGGCCTGAGGGGAGTGTGCACAGGCTCAGTATGGTGATGAGGATGTTCTGGTTCATGCAGAAAAGAGACCTCTCAGTCAAGTGGCACAGCATTACACTATAATTAATAGTGGTGTGCTGAGCTGGCAGCGAGAAACGGAACATGCTATGTCCACTGCCAATTCATTCAAGCAAGCCTATATAAACTCCTATAAATCCTAACTACTTACACAGCCGGCACATACAGTAACTGCTCTTTCTTCTTACTGCAGTACGGCGTGTGATGGTGGCTTCTGGCTGAAAAGGGCATTTCATATTGAAGGTTGTGGTTATCCAAAAGGCAATTATAAATTTCTCTTGGGCTTGAGGTGTAATTTTGAAGACGTGAGACCACTGAAACTCCTCGGATGAGTGGCCAAATCCTTTCAAGATCAGGTCACAAGTTCTGGACTTCTTCCTACTAGACTTTGCATATAAAAACACAAAGTAGGCCATGATCATACAATATCCCCCCAGTTTCTCCACAGGGAAATGAGCCTGTGGTCAAATAACATCTAACCAAAAAAGGCCGTAGGTGAAGATTAAAGGCAAGCTGCATGCGCAGCAGTTTGCCCACGGCTTCTCGTCCCTAACGGCGCCCCTCTCAGAGCAGAAGAGAGATGGCGGAGGACTTCAAAGCCCTCAGGCTGTCCAGGCCAGCAGGGAGGTCCCTCCCTCTCTCTCTTTCAGGCCCTGTGGGGGTGTCTAATTGCATTTCGCCAAGGCCCTGAACAGAGCGAGGCCTTGTTGGAGGCGCCGTGGTCTCTCCCGCTGAGATGGGGGCTGTTATTCGCGACTCCTCAGCGGGACGCAGAGCTTCAGCAAGTCGGCAGGCCTGAGGAAAAATGGCCTCCACTTCCTTCGGCTGATGGCGCACACCAGGAGGCTGATCAAGAAGGGAGGGGAAAAAAGGATAGAGAACGGCAGGCGACTGCCATTTCCTTCCATCACCAAAGAAAATGGTTCCAATTTTATTTGCCGGAGGCTTGACTGATGGTATAGTTGATTTGCTGTTCAGCTTTTAGAGTGGAAAAGATCAGAGTGACAACAGGGGATTTGAAACCATTCTTTCCAACATCATCAGATCTGCTATAACCAGAGTTTAATCATAAATATCAAATGAAAGCAATACATGAACACATGTAAAATCTTGTGTGATGATGTTGGCGTGACAGGATTGGGACCTTATAAAAACTGTCACTTAACAATAATACCTTGGCTGTGATCATTCAAAATTTTTCTTTGTAAAAAGACGTCTATAATACACATCTGTCTAAAAAAACATTCAGATGGAGGATGTATTTACTCCGATCCTGGCAAATTCACCTTTACATACAATTGTTTATTTGTTAGTACACCACATTCTGTTACATAGTGGTATTATACTGTATGCTGAACTGTGTTCCTGTTCTTTGTGCAAGTGATGTGGATAACAAGTGGATAATGTTCATCAGCCAGATCCTGTGCTGGAGAGTACTTGAGTAAGAACACTTGAAAATGAGCATTTAAGTCAGTAAATAATTAAAAACAGAATGTTTTAATCAGTTGTTGGCATTGGTTTGTGATTGTATGCAAAAGACATGCAAATGAGTACCAAGCTAAAGACCCCTCAACATTGTACTGTATGAATTAATACAACTTGAATATTTGGCAAATAAAACAATAGACTTTTATGTTAGTGTTACATCCTAACTCTGGCCTGGTCATAAACTCAGACACAAAGCTCAGTGACTTTTAATTCCTCATAAGTGTATGCTTAATTGGTCTCCAAACTAGTTTTTTAAGACTAGCTATTAGACCTTTAATACGTTTGAGTTTATTCATCACACTCTGAGGCTTAAGCACAAAACTTTCCAATAGCCTTATTTCTTCAACATTTGTTTTAATACCTCTAGGAAACAATTTCATGTCTCAGAACTGTCAGTTTCTAATAAATGTGTAATTATTCTCAAAGGCTGCAAACCTGAGGCACACATAATCACGGAAATTGAGCTGCAGAGAGAGTGTGCAAGTCTCTTGATGAGCCGAGTGCCCATTTGCATGAATCCTTTCTAAATCATGTTTTTATGATAATGAACCAGAATGGTCTCATAACAATGTCGCATGCAGTTTAGTACGCCCTCAAACTCACCAAAAACACAACATACTCATCTCTATGAAAGAATATGAGGGAAATCTTATAGACCTGCCTCAAAGGCAAAGTCATTAGTGCAGCTTGGCCTGATTGTTTTCACCGATTTTCTGTCTGGAGGAGGAGTAAACTGATGTCTTAGCCTTCAGCTTGAGCTTGGCTATTAATTTCAGCATGCAGGTCTGGCCTGATGGCCCAAAGAGAGGGAGAGCTGATTAAAGTAGATAACTGTTAATGGACATAGTGGCCCTCTGGAGTAGCACATGTCCTCCATAAACGCTCGGCTGTAATGGCCTGTGACTCTTATTGACTATTATTAATGGCCAGTCAGCCTTGATAAGAAGTATATCAGCCCTGTGTATTGTAAGGCGTGGGCTAAACTCAGGTCAAGATTCAAATGACCTGCCTTTCTAGCCTCCTACAAATTAAAATTCTTGCCCCAATCCATCATCAGAAGTGAAAGTATGCTAAAACCCTGGTCAGCAAAGGTTCTTTTATGCATTATAAATGACTGCAGAGCATCACTGGCATACAGAAAATGGCACTGCCAAATGATTATCAACGCCAGCCTAAGTAAATCAAAGGAATTTGGACTTCTTTGAGAACCATAGCGAAACGCCAGTCCTCTTGGATTTCAAAGCCCATCTAACAACTGAAAAGGCTTCCCATATGCCCTTTGGTTTGGATGATACAATGTTGCGTCTGCTCCGCTTGGGATAAATTAAGCATGTGAAAGTTTTAGTGAAATCCCCATTTTCCAGTTAATCAAATCTCGCCTAATCAAATTAGGAGCCATAATTCCCAAGGATGCGTGGCACAAAAGTGCATTATTCCTGCCTTGGGAGCTGAAAGGGGAAAATCAGCGTGATGCCATTCCCCTCTGCTTCAGTGGCCCTGAATTGAATCGCTCTTCCGACTGACCCGGGACTAAGAGGCAGGGTCAGGGTAAACTTTGGCAGTGTTTAGGTTCCCAGCTCATTAAAGAGCTGCCTCAGTGGCCTCCTCCTGAGACCGCTCAGCCGTTCATTAACGAGCCACTTGTGTAATTTTCCCTGGACATCTGTGATGAACAGGCTCTCTTCCAATGCCACACACACAAAAAAGCACCTCTCACAAAGGAGCGTATTTTTCCTGCCTGCCAGGCTGATGAACGACATTAACAAGATTATTCATGACAAAGTTTAAAAAAAACCCTGAATATTCTCATCAACTCATAAGTTCCTTGGAGCATAATAATAAAAAATGTAATCTTTATTTTAATCACTTGCTATGTGCACCTTTGAAAGTGAAAATTTTCAGAGTTTTGCGAGGGCCTCACCCCATTGCTTTCGCATTGCTTTTCACTTGGAGCTGGGCAAGAGCAATTGTATATTCAGTATTGAATTTGCTAACTTATTTGCAAATTGACATGCTGCAGCAGGCATATGTGACAATCTGAAGGCACATGCAGTATAAACATAAATGTACTACCATCATGTTTTACTGGCTGTTCTGCACATCACCCTACTTCTTGGAGGTAATACATGTGACAGCTAATGAATATGGCCCTTAGATGTCCTGAATTGCTCCTTTCCATTCATTACCCCCAGTGTTAACAGCCCTTTATGCTGATTCTTAACACCTATTGCATAGTCTCTCAAGGTCACTCTGCTGGCTTGGAAAGATGAAGAAGTGAAAAAAACCTGAGAGGCTCCATCCCTATTCATTTGTCACATTTGCATGCATGCCTCTATACTCCATCAGACAAAGAGCATGGTAGCTTAGTCATTGCCCCCTACCAATTACAAATGAGCCCATTAAGCTGTCTGCATCGGGCCCGGCCTCTTCATGGTAATGGCTTGTGAGATTTCCATCATAATCACGCAGCTCCCATTGCAGTCATGAGTGCAGATAGAAGAGGAGAGCCAGCAAAGAGGTGAAATTCTTCAGCTTTTTTTCCCTCAGATAGTAAGGTTTCAGAAAAACACAATAGAGAATGTGGATAGGGAAAGATACAGAATAAGAGATTTTAAGCTTAGAAAAGAGGCAGGCTCTAATCTAACAAATATATCAACCATGTCATATTTCCATGTCATTTTTGTTAGAAGGTACATCTTCACCTTTCCTTTGCAGCTAAATCTTGGCTCCAACACACACACACACACACACACACACACACACACACACACACACCAGATATCCAGCTCAAACATTAGTGTTATTTCTCTTTATCTTGCAGAG
>JAQQZR010000003.1:14004655-14015769 GCA_030068235.1 Notoglanidium macrostoma | reverse complement strand
TACTTTTGTGAAGCTGCTTTGAGACAATGTCTGTTGTTAAAAGCGCTATACAAATAAAATTGAATTGAATTGAATTGGACAAGCCTGCTGGGAAGTAGCAGTTTTTCTTTAGTTTCTTATCCATAGCCATTCCCAACACTGAAGTAGGTAAGAGCTACCTTGTGCTTTCTTCACTTTTGCATCAAAATCAATTTTTATGAAGCACAGACTAACCAACTGTTCTCATAATGCAACTGCCACATTCTCTGTACTGTAATTTACCTGTCCTTCCCAAGAAAAGACATAGCAGGCACTGGCTGCAACATCTCCAGTTTGCCCACAGTCCAGCTGGGCCGGTATGCACACTCCTCCGGCAGCTTGAGGGAAATCAGGCATTGACTAGGAAGTGTCTTTAGGGGAGCGTACAGAGAACTGCCCACAAAGACCTGACTTGGCTCCGGCTTAAATACGAAAGAGAAATCCTGAAAGAAAAGAAAACACAATTTCAGCATTAGGCTATAATATAAATCATTAAATAATGTTTTCAGTGTCTGTCACCAGTCATCTTCACCTTGATCTCCGAGGGCTTAGGGCTGCAGAGGCCTTCCTCCACCTCCATTTTAAAAGTTCCAATGAGCAATGGCCCATCTGCCAAAGTGAAGCCTTGCCCAGTTTCCATAGAACCACACTCCTTACTACCCATGTTCATGGGAGAGAAGCCCATGATGTGTTGCTCTAGAGATGGAGGTGTGGGGAACATCTGGTGTAGATCTGCAGCACCTAGAAACACACACACACACACACACACACACTTACTCCATTTCTGAATGGGAGAACCTCTACCATTTAGAGCCAATGCCTTAACTTTTCTGTATTAACGGTTCAATACAGCTGCTTTAACTATTTTCTGTGTGTGGAATCTGGGCGGACTTCTCATTTTTAATTAAAATTAAAGAGCTTCCCCAAACAAGTAGTTTTCATTCAGAACTTAGGTTTATTTATAAACAGTTTTTTGACAGTGGACCATGAATTCAGCCACTGGGCCACACATACTTAAACATGACAAAGTGTCTGCTGCTGCTGGTTTGGGCTCCTTAGTACCAAATTTCTCCTCAGCTCCACTCCCAGTTTTCCTGGCTCCAGGCTGCTAGGAGAAACAAAAGCACAGAAAACAACTGCTCACCAGTGTAACATTACTATGATGCTATGAACTATGTGTAACACCATGGTGCATAACAGAACAAACACTATGCAGACTCTTATGTGAATGGTCTATTAAGAAAGCAAGGGCAGTCTGAATGTCGACTAACGGGGCATATTTTATCTCAAAGACCAAACTGGGAGAATTGATCAATGGTTTACAAGGAACGTGCAAGGGGCCTACTGACCGTAAGCTCATCTTCATCAGAGTTGAAGAGATTATCCAGATCATTTATTGACACTGCCAGGTCGGTCTCATGTATTAGGCTAGTGGATGGGAGAGGTTTACTGCAAGCTGAGCCATGAGCATCTGTGGTGACAAACAAATAGCAATCAAATGTAGTGGTATGCTTACAAATACTGGGAGGGTTTAAAAAAATAAAATAAAATAAAATAAATAAATAAATAAAAATAAAATAAAAAATACCCACAAAGTGACTTTGTCAAGTACAAGAAAATGTGAAGCATACGCACCATCAGTTGAAGATGTACTTCCATCATCCCTCTGAAAGAGTAAAACTAAAATCATTCAACAATATCTATAGTCCTTGCAAAAAAATATATTTGGTGTTCTTGAAACCTAGCAAGTAAACAATATATTCAGCGCTCGTTTCTTGTCTGCCCCAACAATTCCCTTGGGTTACAGCTTGCCACCAGTGGTGCACGTGTTAAGTAAACACATTAGGAATGAAATTATACAGGAGTATGGACTGTGTCAATTGTCATATGAAAATTGTGCAATTTCTCTTCAATCATAGGACACAAAGAAAGATGGAGTAGGACATGTTGCATTTTGTCCCACTTGTTTGGGCCTTTTACTCATAAGAAGAGAACTGAAAAAAAATGCAAATTGTGCATTAAGATGTGAAGCCTGAAAAAGCTCATCCTCTGCCTCTGGTCTACTTATTCCTCAATCTCTGGCAATGGCCAAAAATGACCAGAAATCTTGTCACAGTTTATTTTTAAATATCACTCGATATTGATATTTGTCAATAATTCCTTTTTTTTTTTTTTTTTTAAATGCTCAAACGGTAAGTTGGCATAATATCAAACATAACAGCACATGCCCTACTGCATCTGTTTTACAATGTATTTATTTAAGTACATTAAGACGCATTGAAACCTCACACTACCACTTGCCACCTTCCTCGATGTATCATGCCATATCTGTCTCACTGCTAACACGTCGCCGTGCAGTATTTTTAGCCCAGTGTAAATGATTCAGTGCTGCAATCTTTCCTCCATGCCTGCCCAAACCAAGATGCATATTACCACAACTCAGACTGAGGTTTGTCTCCATGGTGGAGCTTTGAAATGTAAGAAGCCAGTTGGGTGAAATTTGAGTTTGGTTAAAGCTTAAAGTGGGTTTGTCTTCAACTAACTGTGCGACAGTGTGGTAGGGGACAATTAACTTAACAAGTTAACCATCCCATATAGTTAACACACCAGCTTACAAAAAGGTATTACACAATTAAATCAAATTTAAAAGTGGAATGTAACCATGTGTGGTTTATTCATTGTTCCACTGCCTTAAGTTTAAGTAGCCTGCTTTGTCAATATAGCTGACCCAACATCCGTCCGTTTTCACAGACACCACGTGACAAATCTGGTGAATTTTAGGTAATACTGCTCCAGTGTGAAAACCATATGTAGGCCATTTCAATATTTTTTGCAAGTTCACAGGTCTGGAGTTTGACCTGTGTATTTTAGATAATTATCATATCATCTCCTAGGACAGTATGTATTTGCATTGTACATATAAACCTCTGTTTAATCTGGAGAAAGACTTAAGATTTATTAATTTACCTTCCACCAGATCTTCATTTCATATGTGACTAACTAGTTTTGATTGAGCTCCTCAGCTAGAAATAATAGGTTCACTTCAAATAAGGAATTTTGGGCAAATTGAAATTGGACTCAGAATTGTGGCAGTAGTTTGAGGACCATCAAATTAATAAATATTATAATGGCAGTAAGCAAGGAAACAATGCAGAGTCAGAAAAAGCATTAACAGAATGCCAACACAGATTATTCGCTCTTCCATGACTAGGCTGTATGTGTGAAATGAGATACTCGTGATTAGCAACTAAGGAGTTGCAAGACTGACTTTGCTTCTCTTTGCAGGTTCTGCTCCAGGCCGCTTCTCCTTATCAGTGAAAGAGAACTCCTCATCTCCCTCCACAAAAGCGTAAGGATCTGTATCCAGCTCCTGCTCTCCATCACACACAGATACAGAGAGATACTGGTTCTTCTTCTGAATGTACATCTTCACCCGCTCCTCTGACACCTTCAGAGTCGCAGAGGAAGCCATCATCCTGTGAACCAAAACATGCATGTCAGAATATTCTGTTGCAAATGAAATTTTTTGGCCTATGAGGTTGCCAGTTACTTACAATAATAATAATAATAATAATAATAATAATGATAAATTATGTGCATGCTATGACATATTAACAAACACTGGGCCACATGTTAGCAAAGTCAAATAACAAGGCAAGCTATAACAACATGGAGAGGAATACAGCAAAACCACAGGCCTGATTTTGTTTGTTCTTACTCTGTGACAGAAACAGCATTGTCCAGGTTGTCCTGCTTTAGTTTGTCCACAGGAAGCTGAGGAGGCAGTAGGTCTATGTTTCTTTTACCAGGGAGTCTGAAGTACCTCCAGGGGTTGTGGCTTGTGTCCTCATTGGGGCTAATGGCTGAGCCAACATACACTGTGGGTTCCAGAGAGTCTGGGTAAGCGGTAGCATACTCCGAGGTCAATGGGTCAAAGGAAGCGCGATCAGGGCTTTTTGAAGGCAGAAGGCAGGCTTCGGAAGAGGGAGGATAGAACTGTTGATGAAGGGGGGTGGAAGAGCGTTTCAGCTCTGCTGGTGTCTCTTCCTCTCGCTCACAGGGATGTGGGCTGAGCGGTGGAGGCTGAGGTGAACCAACCATGTCCCTGGATGATGTATGCAGGGTTTGAGTTTTGCTCGTATCAACATCCCCATGGTGAAGAGCACGGTAATGGCTACCTCTCTCATCTGGCTCCAGGCTCAAATCCTCACCCACAGAGCTGCGGTGGTGGAATGGTGTTTGAGGCCTCTTCTGCTGTTTCTCTGCCTTCTCTGGCTTCTCTGCCACTTTGTATTTGGAGGGGAGTTGAGAGGGCTGGCCAGCAGGGAGGGGAAGTCCAGGAGTGTTACTCGTGCGCTGCTTCAGGTTCTTGTGTCTGTAGGAAACATCATACAACCACAGTCTTGTTTCTTGTTCATTCCAATATTCATTGTTAATTCAATGTTGATAACCCAAATGTTAATGAATTTTTATACTTCACTGAGAAGCATACATGACATTTATACCTTGAGCAATTACACAGCATCCTTTGATAGCGTCCAACAAAATCCCAAACACTAGCTTTGTCCATCTCTTCCTCACACAGTGCACTGGCTAAAGCGGAGAACTTTCTCCTGTAAAAAGTTAAACAACATACATGAAGCATGTACCCGATTTTTCCTTTCATGTAAACCAGCAGGAACAAGAGGGCAGAAAAAATTAAGGTCATACTTCTGAGCACGATTGACATTGCATTCCTGCCACACTGCCTCCAACAAATTACTGGCCAGCTTGCGAGGAACTTTACCCCCATGATGACTAGTACTATCCATGCTGAATCCATCAGCTGCTGAGGAGATTTTTGTCCATCTCGGAGCAGGCTGAGGAACTACAGTAAAGGAACAAAAGAGTAAAATAAAATCACTTTACAATTAACTGGCTAAAATAAAAGGAAAACACGTGTACTAATTACAGGCAAACAGAGATGCGTTCTCAGGCTATATTGAAATTATACCCTTCTGAGCTTCCTCTGGTGAAGTTGGAGGAGTGAGCGTAACTGAGGAGAGAGCAGATTCTCTGTGTATGGCGTGACTCTGATGTCCTCCTGGAGTAATCATAGTACTGGAGGAGCTTGTTGCAGCGGGAGTAGGAATATCTGACTGGGCTACAAGCACCAAGCAGGCTGGGTACACCATCCTCACTCCGGCTGAGAAAGAAAACAAGACAAACACAAACAAGAACATGAAAACCAAATTCAACTAAACTTGCAATATACGAGATGGCCTGAATCCTCAATTTGTAGCAATATTCGTGCCATACCGACAAGAACCTCCACAGCAGCCAAAGAGTCGTCTTCCCAGTCCAAGTCATCCAACTTGTCTTCTGGGGTCTCCTTGGTGTTGGGGCCAATGGGGTAAAACTGCTTCCATTCTTCTATCAACTTCTGTGTTGGTGGATCAGAAAGCTTGAAGGACTGGCCCGTGAGTGTACCGTTCAGACCATATGGACTGAGAATCACTGGAAATAAAATTAAAACTGTGTCAAATTAAATTTACAACATCTTACTTACTTCTTCACGTTTACCATCAATCACTAAAAGGCTGTTATTATCTCCAGAATTACTGGAATTTGCAAAAATATCACACAATAATTTAATACAAACAAAATATACACAGACACATACACAGACACACCAACTAGTTCGAATCCTGACGATGCCACAGCCAAGGTAGCAAAATCAGCCACGCTCTCTCACGTTCAGTCAATCACAGGAACACCAGCCAATCATGTGCGTCTTTTAGCTCATGCATGACGAAGGGGGTAGATAGTGCTTTCTTCCAAGTGTGTTATGCTGCTCTGTTATGCAGCATGAACAGCAGCTCAAAAAAATTGGTTGACTGGCTTTGCATTTCTCCGAGGAAGCACATACACATTCTTGAAAAACCTATATTATTTTTCTGCCTTTTTCCATGTCCTGTTTCCTTGGGGTATATTGGGATGCAAAATCCCTCCTTCATGCATTACCGTGGGGAAAAACAAAGGGAAGCAGCCCAATGATCACATATTTAGAACTGCAGTATAGTTGATTCTTGTGTTGGTCAGACTTCAAAATCAATTGTTAAGCTCAAATTTCATAACAATCTGTCTGGAAGCACTGCAAGGAAATAAAAGCCCTTCCTGAGAGCAGATCAAAATGCAGAGCCTTAACTCCTCTGCCACTGTAACTATAGGCACAGTCCCTAAGAATTTAAAGAAGCTTAATATGCTGCAAGGAGGCACAGACCAGGATTCCTCTATAAGTGTCTCCAACCTTCTCAGACGATACAGGAAGTACTGTGCAGTTACTCACTTTAGGGCATATGTCACAAAATATTAATTATAAAAGCTCCAATAGTTTTGAAACCACTATTTTGCTAAAAACACTGCAGTTCTTGAAAACTGTGTTTGTAGAATTTTCCCCCAAACCCCTATATACATGAGCTTTCTATAAGTGTTCAAAATTAACTCCCTTCATGAAAAGAGCAAAAAAAAAATTGTTAAGTGCATGTTAAGTATGCAATGCTTTACCAAAGCATATGTATTAGTGAAGAGTTTACAAGAAGCACTTTGGTGCGTTGGCAACTTTAGTAAATCTTGTTATATTTTTCACTTTCATCAATGTTCATTCAAAATAGCATTTGGCAGCAATAAGGTGGGGAAAGAATACTCAGAAAAGGAGCTTGTTTTGATTGGATGTGACCCGAGTTGCATTTGGCTAAGCCTATAAGCATAAAATGGTTATATAACTGCCTAAAATGCCCCCCGGGAGACTAATGATGAATGTGTGACTACAGAGGACAAACCTTGTCAAGGAGTTTATGCACAATCAGTTATTGGACTGCAGAACAAAACACTCCAATCCCCAACGCGGAGCTCTTTTATGTGAATCATACCCGAATAAGCTCATATTGTCTTGCTGTAAAAAACCTGATAAAATTATTCTAACGTGCTGACATAGCTGAAGCTCAGAAAACTAAATCAGCACAAACCCTATAGGTTAGTCAAATGAGCACCAGCTAAAGGGAACACTGAAGTGGTGCAGTTGTAAGTGTGCATTTGGAGACACCTTCATCAGTGTTCGAGTGAGCCTGTACTGACTTAATTACTAGCAGCAGGGAAGGCAAGAGAATCCCAGAAGAATCAGCAAGATGCTGTAACTCTGTCATTACTGTGTCCTTGAGCTCAGGGAAAATGCTTGCCAACATACTGACAGCTGCAGGCCTTTAAGGAGACAACAAAAAAGAACCAAAGAAACATGATCACCTAGCTTTAGGATACACAGCGCTAAATTGCACATACAATATATGGCCAAAAGCTTGTGGACACCTGACCATCACACCCACATGCGCCAAAAGTCCAAACTGCTGCCAAACGCTGAAAGCACGCAATCATATAGGACGTCTTTGTACGCTGTAGCATTACACTTTCCCTTCACTGGAAACGAGGGAACCAAACCCATCTAGCATGACAACACTCCTGTGCAGAAAGCTAGCTTCATAATGACATGATTTTCCCAAGGTTGGTGTGCAACAACTTGAGTAGAGTCCTTCACAGAGTCCTGACTTCAACCCCAGTGAACACGTTTGGGATGAACTGGAATGCAAACTTCCTTGCCAAACATCAGTGCCTGACCTCTTGTGGCTGAACAGGCAACTCTCCATGGCAACGCTCCAAAGTCTAGTGAAAACCCTTCTTAGAAGTGTGGAGGCTGTTAATGTGGTAACTCAATATGGTTTTGGAATAGGATCCACATACTGTTTTCCGTGTTCACATTAGACACCACACTTATGGTAAATTTACACCATTTACATTATAGGCACCACATTTATTCATAAAAAGATCTTTGAAAACAACAAACTTCTGAGGCAACTACAAACCATGTAATAAAATTTGATCTCTGATTGATTGCTTCCAATCAGTATTAATTTTTGATATGCAACCAGTGTTTTTAAGCCTGAAGTGTGAGCCAATTAATCAGGAATAGTTGATTAAAATCTGATGCATGTCTTCTTTGCTGTGGCACTTTTAGTAAGCCAATGAGTTACAAGGACAGACTCAGATTAGAAAAGTGAAGCTGGCAACATTTATATTACTTCAGTATAATGTTGTTCATGTAAATAGTTTATCTATCAGGTCCTGTGAATCCCATGTGCAGCCTACACTTTTCTGTTTTTTTAATGATGCTATAAATGCTCTGCCAAAAAGTACTGGCTTCAGCTGACCTGCTGAGCAGAAATGTGGTGTTTGGCATCACATTGCAGAGCTGAAATGCATGATCTCACCTTGCACTGGGCTGCTGCTGTGCTGGGCCTGAGTCAGGTGTTCCTCACTCAGCAGGTAGACAGGCTGATGCTGGTTGATCTCCACGCTGGTACACACGTTGTTATCTCCATGCAAGAAGAAGGTGAAGGAACAGGATAGATGCTCGCTTTAAAGAGCCAGAGAGCAAAACGAGAAGAGAATTAGTAACAATGTTATCTGAAGTGACCAGGTGCCAATAATTGCAGTCAATGTGTAAAGGCAACTTGTAGAGATAAAGCAAAACAGAACCTTAACCAAATGGCCATTATAATTAAACCCCCTCGACGTAAAACAGACATGCTTTTGTAGTTTCTCAGCAGTAGGACTCCTAGTAGGAGTTTCTCCTAAATCCCCTGAGACTTGGCTTGTTTTCAGGTGCATAATTCAAGTTAATGTGAGGGATTAATTCAAGTTAAGGTTGCACAATATATTGTTAATCCTTCTTGCAATACAGACCTTTGTAATATTGCAGAAGCCTGCAATATGAAAATGTGCCATCCAAACCACAATTTTGTTTATGGTGTTCTGGGAGCCTTCCCGAGAACACACACACAGCTTCCAGTTTTCTGTTGTTGTTTGGATAAATCATGGCATTAATGTTACCAAAAAACAAAAACAAAAAACCCAACCAACCCACAATTAATGTGTGGCTGAACCCTCTATAAGCCTCAGCCTGTTTTATTTGTATCGTGTTTACTGTAATCTATTAGGCGAAACAGCCTGGGGCACAACAACTACCATCACAACCTATTTTACACACGAGAAGGATTCTTTTTTACATTTAAAGTCAAATGCAAAGAAGTACACTTCAAAGGTGCAAAGCTACTGGGTGCCACCTTGCTTATACAAAAGAGCCACAAAATAAGACCATGAATCACAGCCCAGGTAATGAGAGAGCAGGGAGGAATACGCTGAATGAGGAAAGTGTGCGCATTCCTCATACGACTGCTGAGCACTCAGTGGAGTGTCATTAAGGCATGCTACCAACTCACCAGCAAACTCCACAGCAACAGATGGCACTTCAAAGCCTGCGCACAGCCCTGTGGTGTTTAACACAGCCTGACATCGTACTATGTCATCTGTTCGTTGTCTATCCGAAGAAATCAAACCACTTCAAATGATCAGCCTGAGGTACTAGTGGAGATGATTCTGAAATCTTGCTCACACCCAGGCAAATTAAGATAGCAATGTGTAAAGTCTTTTTATCCTGCTTAACATGAACCCAAAAATAAATAAATAAAAAACAAAAACAGCACATTGTTAAAGGCGAAACAGGAAAATCAGTCACATTTTCCATAGTTAACAGCCACTGTGGCCCGGCGAGTACTCCCAGAGCAGAGCAGGAAGCCAAGGGGCTATTTTTGACACATTGTCAAAACCGTAAACACAGCACAACAGCTCAGTCTTCAGGGAGCAAATTACTTCTCGTCGATTCAGACCCAACACTGAACCCTGCTTCCCCAGCTAATTTGACCACAGTCAAGATTTAACAGATTCCATGCACTTGACATACCAAAACCAGATGATTCTGCTAAAATGCCCAGTGAGAAACCCCTGGCATACACAGCAAGTGATCACAGGGTCAATACAGAAAGAGGTACAGATTATATATATATATATATATATATGGCTTCCAGACAAGAAACTGTGCTTTACTGTGTTAACAGCGTAATACAATTTGACTTCTGTGGTCATAATGCTTAATACAGCAGCCTTGGAGTATGGAGGGGAAAAAAAATTTATATATAGATTTTACACCTCCCCCAACCCAAATTTCCACAATCCTGAGAGATGCATTACCTCTTGTTGATGGGTTTCTCATCTTTCTCGTAGGGTTTGACAAACCACTTGCCGATGCGCACAAAGCAGCGGTTCATGAGGCAGCGCTCCAGCAGGTTGTGGATGGCTTTGAAGAGCAGTGTGCGGCACTCGTACGTCAAACCGCTTTCCCACACACCATCTTCATTACCTAACAGAAAAGTCCACAAGCTTAATGTCTGTTTCTCAAAAAAAAAAAAAAAAGTATTAGAAAGACTATTAGAACTGTTCCACTGTTGTTTGCTTGTTATAATTGTCATGCTGCATAGCCTTGCTTTTTAGCAACAATTCTCATAATTATGCTGGGCCTATTTAAAACAAACAAAAAAAAAAAAAAAAAAACACTTTAAGGAATGACTTTTGATTACGATTTTAGATTTTATTATTTTTTTTACATAATGCAGTTTTACACAATTTATTTAGAAATTTGATTTATTTATTAGAATGGACTTTGATGTGCAAATATAATAACAGTACCATCTACAGCACATGGTGCAAACAACGGATCATTTAAATAAAGGATATTAAATAAAATACAACATCGTTTGCACTATTTGCTATGGATGGTGCCGTTTTCACCACAACACCTATTTTTTCACTACATTGAATACTTTATTCTTGACAAAGTAAACGACTTTTAAACCACGTCTTTTGTGAAATAAAATGCCACCAAAACTGAGGAGTCAACTTGGGGCGGTATTCTGAAATATGAGTTCTTCATTTACATTGTGACATCAATTATACATATGGGTTAGCACAACATCCGAAAGAAACTCCAACATGCAAAAGGAAAACTCCTTACCTTTAAATGAGTTATACTGTATACATTCAAGTATTAGCTTTAGAATGATCAACATAGACATTTTTAGCTTGTTAACCTAAAACACTGACTGTACAGTCTGCAGATTGAGGAAGGGGGGGGGGGGGGGGGGAAAAATAAAAAAAAAAAAAAAAAAAAA
>JAQQZR010000003.1:13989208-14004645 GCA_030068235.1 Notoglanidium macrostoma | reverse complement strand
CCGCCCCCCCGCCCCCCCCCCCCCCCCCCCCCCCAAACACAAAAAAAAAAAAAAAAAAACTAGCTCATTGCTTACATAATATGAAAACGGGGTATCCCACTTTGCCTGTTGAACATGCCGAGGTCGAAAACGATTTATCAGGATATTATCAGGATAAGAAGGCTGTGTTTTTCCTTTGTGTAGGTTTAAACTTTTAATTAGTATTTCTTGTTTTAATTCAAATTTTAAATATATATAATATATATTTATCACACACATATAAACATTTACCAATCTGCATCCATGTATTTATTCTATATATCTACTTGAATAATTCCAAGATCAAGTTAAACATTAATTCAGATTAAGCAATGGAAATTGCCCAGTCTATATGCTTGAACCCTGGCAGAAAAGTTGCAAGAAAGTCCCCCTCACTGCATCAGAATCATTGTTTATAAATTTAGTGGCAAGTAAATCAGCACGGGAAATTCAGCGATGGACAATATCATTTCTTCTTGAAAAGGTCCACTATGTAGAATACAACCACGTACATGCCCCTTCCATACCCCTCTCTTTCCAAGCGTGCATTAGAGTGTATGGTGGCCCTCACATGCTCGTAGCATAGTTCCGAGTACTTACATTCACATACCCTTGCTTTTTCCATTCTAAATAATAATTATGATCCTCCATTTTTCAAAATCATGGTTCTCAAACTTGTTAGCCAGCACCAGCAAACACCGATTCCTCTTATCTCGTCTTCCCTGTTGTCCACTTAGTACTTCCTCCCAGATTTCCACTGCCACTTGTAAAAATGGGGCAGAGTTTTGTCTGTTCTGGGCTACTGTAGAGGCGCAACATGGCGGCCCCGTGTATAAATAATAGATATAAAGGGCTCATTCTAAGCTTACAAAAACACAATGATTCATAGTTACAGGTAATTGTACATAATGAAGTTCATAAGCATATTATGGAATATATACTCTATGTCTGCTAATAAATACCCTCAAAATCCTACATAGTGGACCTTCAACTGCAGTGGATAATCAGTGGAAATCAGAGGTTATGTGGTTTACCGTATGACAGAAAGTAACACTGGCCAGCCGAAATAATAATATAAAATTTTACCTTACCCAACGTATCATTAAGAACCGTAGAACAATCCCAGATTAAGATTAAATATTTTAGGATGCGCTTATAAACTCTTATTCCGTTATAAACCTAGTTTGGAAGGTTGTGCTGGTTGAGGACTGAGGGATTCCAGACAATTATTGGGATTTGAATTGCCACTTTATCGCATCACAGCTAATTTGCACAGTATTAGGTAATTAAATGTTCATTATTGTTCCAAGAAGTATAGGGCTGTGAAGCAAACACACAGGAAAGGTATGGCCATCTGTCACTTTGTCACCTGCTAGTGTGAACACATGCTTAATATCTTTGCAATTCTAATCAAGATGCTTAGTGCGAAATGAACGCTACAAGATTATAACAACCAAAACATTAAATCATGTGTCAAGATATGGACAAAGAAATCACACTAGGTGTGTCAATGTTGTTGCAGTTCCAGAATCTATTAATCATATTCACCATAATAGCCCCCAGGATCTTTTTTGTAAATTTACTTGACAAACAGGATCAAAAAGTGGCCAAAACTTGGAAACAAGATCCAAGTTCTCTTTTTACTAAAACTGTAGCCTTTGTATCAGCAATACAAAGAAAGCTAAATACATTACAAGCTTACTTTCATGCTGGTTTATTCTTCTGCACTTAAGTGCATTCGTAATGCAACAGAGAGAAGGATTATGGGTAAGCATACCACGTCAGAGGTGCACCAAGAGGATGACACGTGCACCTCCGAATTCCTTGCCCTATCAATAGTGTGGTGCATCAACTAGCTTCTGTCACAGATTAAACCACCCAACTATTTGTCAGCGTGATCTCTATCTGAAACTATCACAAACTTTCACTACCTGAAAACTATACAATTGATCTCATTTAATGATATGAGAATTGTTTTTACATTTTAAATAACTCTAAACTTGCCTTTACGAAATGCACGCCATGTCTCACAATCCTGCACAACAATAATGTGTTCATAAAGCAGACTGCTTTTTTGGTCCAATTGTTTAAACCAGCACTATAATGATCACCAAGCATCTGGAAAGTGCTACCAAGAACACACACACAAAAAATAAAGGGGGGTTTGAGCGCTCTGCTTGTCAGGCACAAAGCATGCCCACACATAACTAAGCAATCCCATTATTGCTTTGCTTTGCCAAGCTGATGTTTTGGTGTTCCAGCGCTGCAGCTGTCTATTACTTCATGAAATAATAATTCCCATTACCATTGACACAAAGTGAAAATCCACACTTGTAAAGTAACAAATCCACACTTGTTTTTTTAAGAGAATCTAAAAAAAAAAGAAAAGAAAAAAAAAAGTCCCATATCTGGTTATCTTTATTATTTAATACCATGGCAATTAGTAATTTAAAACCCACAAGTATTAGAGATCCTCAGTATTATCTCACACAGTACTTTATTCTTCACTTTGCTCTGTAGTGAATTGTGAAACTTGATTTTGTTTTCTGCCCCCTAGTGGACACATTCACGTTAAACGCAAGGCAAGGCAGACACCTATGCAACCACCCATGCACAACGCCCTCATGTGTTCACTAATACGTGGATACAGAAATACAAGTGTTTAACAATCAGAGCTGCTGTGTAGCAAAAAGAAACTAAGAGCTCCACTCAGTATCTGTATGTTCTTCATTTCTCAGTACGTCACCGAGTATTGAGTCCAGCTGCAATGAGATACATGATCCTACTAGCGAGCGAGCACAAACACCCACAAGCTGTTTCCAAAAGCTAAACTCGATGAGGAGTTCTTCACAGATTACTACCGACTTGCACCATGTTGTGGCCTCTCTAACATCTATATAAATGTGCATATTGCTGACACTCTCCCTTGCAACATGATGCAAGCCACATGATTTTCTCATGAGGTAGTGAATAAGGCCAACTAATGCTGATTTAAGGATGAAAAGAAAAATGTTTACTTCAGCTCATTTCTGATATTTAAATTTAACTGACAGTTTACAATCCTGTCACTCACAAAAAAAGAATTTTAGACATTTATAATGGCAAGCTAAGCGACATTTCAACAGGAACTGAACAGCCAGCCAAATGTGAATTTATTTTTATTTTATTTTATTCAAGATGTTGCAAGTTAAGTATTAGGAGCTGTGATATGGAGAAAGTTAGAGGACCTACTTGAAAGCTCGTGGTGGATGAGCTCTGCAAAGTTGGGATCATCGCCCCACCAGAAGAGCCAGAGCTCTCGGCGTCCCGGTGTCTGATGCCGCCGCCACACGCTCAACACGTCTGCCTTTAGGCACCGGCTGAAGCTGCACAGGATGGGGTCCTCCTCAGTCACAGGGAAGACGATGGGTGAAGATGTGGGGCCTTGCCATACAAAGCACTTCCATTTGATGCCTGTGAGGTCAGCCTGAGGTCAGTGACAGAAAAACATACTGTTAGGATAGAAAAGTCAACATAGTAAACAACACTGCCATAAACATTACCAAATGCTGTATACATATCCTGAAAAGCAGACACCCTTTAAGAGCACCGTGCAGTAACATGTTTAATGAACATGCGCCTGCGAGCAGTATTGATCGTTGTTCTGGTATTTAACGGTGTACTTCAAGCAAATATGCATGAGCATGAGGTTGTGCACGAGCAGCTGAACATGAACATTTAGTAATATAAAAATAGGCACGAGATTACACGGAGAAAAAAATAGCCCTATGGTTAGAATGATTACACTTTCCTGAAACCCAAAGCATCATGCCACTGCCTGCCAGAGCTTAAATCCAGTTATACGAGACCATCTGACTGGAAAAGTTTTCAATTATCTCCAGGAAATACGCTGCTCTCTGGGCAAGAGTGGATTTTCTTTTCTATTTGAGAAAGCATGTAAATATCAACAGAGTAATCAGATCAAATCGGTATTATGTTGAGCAGTGCAGAGGTCACTACCTAACTTTGTAAGACGAGAGCAATATACGGAAAAGAAACTTCCTGCGAACCAAATGCTGCGTTATCACGATGTAAACAAGAAAGCAAAAGTGTTACATAAAGGTGATCAGGTTAGCAGAGCAGAGAATACACATGTAGGCCTTACTCGTACTATATCTGATTGATGGCTAGTTATGCTAGCTCGCTCACTAGCGTTGATTTGAAGATTAACAGAAAAATACTTCATCTGTCTCAATGTTAAGCTTTCATAACATGCGTTTTAGGTGAACGCTCAACAATATTTAACGTGAAATTGGATTTCAAATGGGCTTTTACATATTAAAAATCATGCATCTAAATTTTAACAGGAAAGATAACTAGCCAAATTTATATAAATATAAATCATTAGATTGCAAACGTTCAATCTGGTTTAATAATGAATAGTGACGTGTATATAATTATTATTACTCTGTCAGACTGTTATTTATGAGTAATTACAACCTTCAACTTGTAACTCCAGATAGTTGTGACATTGTTTACTACCGACATACTAGCAACAGCTAGATTAGCGGTGCTAACTTTAAACGCAATATAAACGATAATCTTCAAACTTCAATAAAAACCCAACAGGTATATATGTTGCGAGTACAACCTGTACAAATATAGCTGTGTTTTATTTCCAAACAAGCAACACTATTTACTTGTTCAGACAGCATTGGGTAGCTCAACAGGCCTGGGCCGCTATTTCGAGGAAGCTAGTCTTGAGTAGCTGGCCAGCTAGCTGGAATTGGCTTTAGCCGCAGTTTAGCTTTAGCTCGGTTAAATCTCTTACCAGACAAAATAGGTTGGAGTGGCAGTCCTCCAGGCTCGCCCCGTTGGGTACAAAACAAGAACTCATCTTCAGGGTGAAGCTAATCTCGCCATCATTTCACAGCAAAGGAACAGATTTTTTTTAGGAGTATGTTCGAGTGTTTTGTGGCTGGCTGAGTATAAACTCCAGCAGAGCAGCTCCGCAAACAAATCAGCCGTCAAGACGCGTCTCGGGCAAGTTTAGCTGCTAGCGAGCTAACTATTCAAATCCTCCAGTCTCTTGTTGAACTCGCCAACATTCGCTTAGTTACTTAGCCGCGGTGGAAAACAAATATGAGCAGTGCTAAAAGAGTAGCCGGTTCTGCGAGATACCGTTACGTTTTCTATTTGCCAAAAAATCCGATAAAACAACGTAAATCAAATTGTTCGAGGTAATTCCCCCTCCCCCCTCACTTAGCATCGGAGTATCTGGACGGCTAGCTAGCCAACCCACTAGCGTTAGCTAACAAGCTAGCTAACGTTAGCTAGCTGGCTAACCGATTGGCAGCCCAGGCAGTCAAGTCCAGTAAAAAAAAAAAGTGTTCAGTTACAAAAAAATCCCTACTATTTTCTCGGTCTTCACAAGAAGGTGTTCACATTAGAAAATGCCCATTAAATATCAATTAAAAGACGAAATGCAAAATCGTTTAAAACGCGAAACATTGTCCGCTTTCTCATCAATGTCTTGCTGTTTTTTCTGTTTGAATAGCTACATGGGTCTGTATCCTTTAATGGCGGCCACAGGGACAAACTCTGTAGCTGCCTCTCGGCTCCGGCTGGGAGTCAACCGAGGAGAAATGAGTCGACTCCGGATTCTGTGGATCTGTAGTGTGAAAGTCGTTGCGAAAATAAACGAGTCGGTTCTTAATGGGAATCGCTCTCCTCAAAAATACCAACACTTGTTTTGAATAGATAGACTGCAAATTAGAGGCTCTAAAGGGTCCACAAGGGTTCTGTGGGTGCTTAATGGTCTAAGGGGACCCTTCTGTGAAACTACTTATTGTAGTAATCTACGTTTCCAGAGGTATAAACCAAAAAACCATTTAGAGTAATAGATGGAACCTTTTTCAAGAGTATAAAACAGAAAAACTCCAATTTTAAGTCCAGTGAACTAAAAAAAATCTGACGTCCAGATGTAACGTCCAGATTATGAAGAATGGTAAAAATAATAATAATAAAAAAAGTATAAACATGCATTTGTGGGTTTAAGTATCAGATTAAGTTTTAACTATTTATAATTAAGAAAATGGCTTTTATGTTGTTTTTTCCCCAAAATAAAGGGGAAATCCTCATGCATCTTAGACTTATCGAGCATTGATCACAAATTGTAAATATTTTCTATTATATTGCTCAGCAACTGGACATCACAGATGTATCAAGCACCAGACCCAAGCTCTAAAGTACAGTAAACCACACACAGCATTTAGGTGGTTTCTGTACATGTTCTGGGAAGACCCCCAAAACACAGTTAAATTTAAAATTTAAATTTAAAACATTCCTCTTGAGCTATCCAATGAAAGCAGATTATTTGGGATCTTGTAAAAAAGAATCAGTGAAAAAAATAGTCAGAACATGGGGCATTTGTAAAGAAATTAAAATTTCACTTAAGAGTATAGCAGTCAGCATCATACCAAGGACTATGACAGTTGTGGATGAAAACTTTAATTTGTAAATCAATTCATTTGAAAGCCACCAGCTCAACTTACTAGAAAAGCATGTAACAGAATGCAAATTATAACATTTAGGAAGGCACTAATGCAAAACCTCTACTAAGTCTCAAAAATGGATAAACCTGCTTGTGGTCTTGAGATTTGTTAGTGTGTTACCCTGCCCAGGAGTGACTTGTGACCATAGATTTTGGTGGGGCAGTATGACATAAAATAACAATCTAGTCAAAAACAAAATTAAGTCAAGAGACTATTCTACTTGCACATGCTATAGGCTATTGAATTTTAAAGTAGCATGTAACTTGGGTATTGTGGGGAGAGACCATTTAATGCTTTGTAGATCATTAGTATTATTTTATAATGTGATTGTTAGAGGAAGCCAATATAGTGTGGATAATACATAGTGTGTAACCTATATAAAACCTAGAACAGGAGCAGCAAATAGAAGCTGGAAAAAAAAGGTCTTGGATAGGGCCCCAAGACAAGGTGAAATGCAGACCGACATGCTTCCTGAGAAAATACCCTTCACTGCAAAAGAAGAACAAATCAGGAATGATGGTAATGAAGGGAATACCTCTCCAGCCCAGAACATCTATATGAGATTTGCTCCATTGCCATGTCAAAAACATATTTTGAATATTTTGAAAGCATATTCTGATTGGAAATAGATTGCATTGTTGACTGTCTTCTGGATGGAACAGCTGTAGAATCACTGTGGAACACAGGTCTCCATTATTAATGAGGAATTGAGAAAGGTACACCTACCCCATTGTCATGTCCAGCCTGTTGAGAACCTTTAAGGGTCAATTGAGCTGGGAGGGCTATCTGCAAATCATACAGTGATCTCTTTCATTTAAAGGGTAGAGGTAAATGTTAGACTGGGTAGCAGCCCAAACTCCGCAAGGCCATTGTTAACAGTAAAACTGGTTTCTAATGTTCCTAATGCAGTAGTCAACAATTAGGTTCAATGTAATTGAATAAGTGGCAAGGCTATTCCCTTTGACATTCAGTTCTGCCAGATCAATATTAAAATTAGTACATACTTCAGTAGTGAAGTGGGATTAGCTCACACAAGAAAGCAGAGAATCCACTTGGCAGCTGAGCAGGTTAATACAGTCTATGCCATTTCTAACTGGAATTCAGTTGAGGGGTCAATACCTGCTTTTTGTACCTTCTAAAGCACTTGCATTATCCCAAGGGAATGTTTATGGAAAAGCCTGGTCACAGTTAGGGCAGATAGGCCAATGTATCTACCTGTCCCCATTGTGAACAAAACATGACATCAAGACATTGATTGATGGACTCTCCTGTGGCATGCCCAGACTGTGAAACCCATGATAGCTGAGCAAAGGCTTCCTGGTGTCAAATTAGAAAACAATGGAGATTGCAACAACAAAAAAGTTACAGAATCAAAGGGACAATGAAACTGTGACAAACAGAAATCACAGAAAACAAGCAGATGGGACCCTCCTGACCATCTCCTTGAGGCAGAAAAGAAGGTTGTGAGATAGGTCTTACAAGAGGAATGTTATGCCATTGTTTATGATGACAATGAAATTGGGTGTATCCCAATACAACCTTTATATCATGCCCCAAAACCAAACTCTTGTGAAAATGACCTACTTGCCAGTGCCAAAATCATTACAAACAAAAAATAAAAGAATGCCTCCAAGACTTGTTAAATTGTGACTGGATAACACACTCAAGATCACCACATGCATCACCTGTGTGAGAAAGAAAGATAGGAGTTTGAAGTTGTGTTGTGACTACAAACAGCTAATGTTACATTTCTCTAATGGCCGTAAATTGTAATTCTAACTTTTGAGATTGTTGGTTTGAGAAGAAAAATGTACATCACTCATTAGAGTTAGCTGACTTAGCTTGTTACTAACAAAAGACAAACATAACAGCGTCCATGTTTTTTACCCCACTCTGTAGCGCAAATGCGTGAAGGTTAAAAATGATGTCATTCCAAGCTCCAAATTGCCACATCAATGGTAAGTCAAATCCAGCATAAATAATAAAATCCATCCCTGTCATCACTTTAAACCTCATATACAGGGCATGCAGGTCTCTTAGTAGTAATAGACCATGGAAAAGCCTACCACCAGGACTTCTGAGATGAAGAAAGTCTCCACTGACTGCCTTCATTATGCCTGGGGCCAGTACCAGGATTGGAATTCCATTTGGGCTAAGTTCAGCTCCTGCTGAAGAAATATGGAAGTGTCCGATGGGTCTTAGGAATGTAATTTGTCAATCATATTTAAATGACAATTTAGTACACAGCCCTATGTTGGTGCCAGGTGATACATACCCAATGGAACAGGCAGAGGTTTCCCTATGCAAGCATTAAAAAGAGAAAGTAACCATTACTTTCAGAGACTTAAGAAGGATGTCCTCTTGTACTATAGGACACGATTTCCCAAATCTTCTAATCTAGCAAAGAGAAACAACAAAACTGTCAAGGCAAGTAAGACAGAGCAGTTGTCATAAAGAACTTCCATAAATTGGATACAGACCCACGAAGACAAACTAAACAGTCTCATTGACAAATTACTTGAGCCCTCCCATTCTGTATTACCCAGGTGTATACAATCCCATTCTCCATTGCGACATGTCACAAAAGGAAGCATGGTGGTGAAAGGTTACGTATGTCTCTAGAACACTAACCCCACACAAGAAAACAATTAAATGGACTCAGTAACCCTGAGTGATTCCTGCTATGGCTCTAGAACACTAACACCACATAAGCAAAACAATCAAATGTATGCAAGTATGTATGCATTAACCCTAAAATGGGCCATTTGGGAATGTTGCTATAACTACTTTTATTAGGATGCTCCTAGACATGGACAATTTCATAATTTCAATTATTCCAATTTCATGGACAAATTCATAAAAGTGCACTGAAGAAATGAGCCAGAATGAGTTCAGAAAGGATATTGGTAAAGAGAGACAAGCTGAGAGTATGGTGAAGAATATACCTTAGATATCAACCTTAGGTAGATCCCTTAGCCCAGACCAAATTTATGAGGGTCAAGATAAAGACAAAGACAATCATGGGATGATTCTTCCAGTTTAGAAGGAAGGAACAACAATCCACTGCTCACCACTGGAGAGCAGAGCATCAAGATATGCAATTATGCAGAGATTTGCAAAACAAAGTAGTTCTTGCTTAAGTTACTCTTTAACGTGAAGATTTCTTAGACATAACATTTCCTCCCTGAGTATGAAGTAGCAATGTGTGAAGTACTACCAAGCACAAACCCATCAAGCATAAACCTAAATATACTCTATATTTCTCTTAAAAGTTACTCAAAAGAATTCATTAACTCCACTTAATGATTTTGAAACATGGCATAATATTAAAACATTTTAAGCAAAGCTTAATACAACAGGTCCCCGGGGTTGCCAAACTGGCTGATTTCCACATAACCATAAAGTTAACACAATGCAGATGTCTTCTAGGATGCCTCTAGACATGGACATGTCAGGCATTATTAGGGCAAACTCATGAGTCTGAGAACCTACTTAACTTTTCAACAGTATCTCCACTTGTAACATTTGTACAGCCACATTCAAGAGTTTGTCTATATGTGTATGTGACAGTGTATGTCAGAGGCTAAGTCTTTGTCAGATTACCATTCTTGTCAGATTGTCATTTCTAATGTATACACCTATAGTTTCTTGCAAGCGTTTTTTTTAATGTCTCAACTGGTTCCCTTTGAAAGGATTCTCAACTGAGCATGCCTTTGGCCTGGTGTGCATCGTTTCTTTTGCACATGCTGCCATAAGTAAGGTTTCAGGAGATATCTCACCTGTAGTAGTACGAGGTGTGTTTTTTTATAAGCCTGTAAAAGCTATATAAAAGATTAGATAAATCAAGACCGTTCACTGATGGATGGTAAAATACTGAGATAATGAGCATGATACTATTTGCTCTGACAAAATATTGCAAAATATTGCAACTCTGATGTAAACTGGTACAGGGAATATCCAGTTTTCAGGGAGGTTACATTTTTCACTGTGAAGACCTTAAGCCATTTTGAGTGTGTACCAACCATAATTGAATCTTAGCTTCTCTCTTTCTGTATTTGAGCAGTTACGTTGGACAGTGTTCCCATTTTTCTGCCATGTGGAACTTCCCTACCACCCTGTCCTTTGGCTCACATGGCAAATGCTAATGTCCATCAGCATTTGCATGTTGCTTTGTTCCCCTGAACTGAATGGTATAATCATGGACCCCAAAAAACAGGGCCCAGTGCTGTAAACAAGCTGCAGCCTAGCTTTCCCTGGGTTGAAGATGAAGTATGGATGACCATTGGTCATCAATGTTAAACATTACCCACAGATGTACCAATAACACTTTCTTACCCCCATACCAGACCTAAAGCCACTTTATCAATTTGGCCTTAGCTGGGTTTAATAACTTTAATACAAATGCTATTGGTCTGTTATATCTAATGCAATCAGGATTCTAATGCGATAATACTGCATCAGTGCCACATGGTGAGGCTTCACACACTAACCACAGAGGTATGTCAGGGCTGTAATGAGTAAGTATATTTTAAGAAGTGATCAATTCTTTTGCATTTTTAGATGCTTGATCACAGTCCTTTTCCCATTTCCTTGTGGTATCCTGTTGCAAGAGACAGTTCAGTGGTTGTAGGACCATGTTGTGGTTTGACAGAAATTTGTGGGAATAGACCCAAAAAAGGATTGCAACTGACTCAAATTTACCAATTTATTTGCCTTGAGAACTGCATTAATTTTGTCCTGGAATATATGCAGTCTCTCTTTATCCATTAAACTTTCACAGTATTCTATGGAGTTTTTGGTCAAGACTGCTTAAGGATTTGCCAGGTGAGTCACTATGGGATCACTGTCACTGACAATCATCCAGCTAACACAGTATGCCAGGGATACCCCGGAGCACTTCATCCAGAGCTTTCTGCCACATAACAGGTTCTGAAGTGACCTCCAAAACCAGTCAATAATAGTGAAAAAGACCTTTATGAGTATTTATGGTGAGAAAATGTTTGGATAGCAAAGGACATAGTCACATTAAAGTTGCCACAAACATGCACTCTGCCATTTTTCTTGACTACTTGCACTATGGGTGTTATTCAGTCACATAAGTCTTCTTTGGAAAGAATACCTTGATCCGCCAGAGGCTTGAGATCTGCCCCAATTTTAGGGCAAATAGAGTATGACACTGATTAAGCACGATGGAACTTTCGTTGGGCATTGTCCTCTCTCAAAATACATGCCTTCACAATCTATACGGCCAAAAGATGGTGGAGATCTGACCATAACACCAGTATACAGTCCTTCCCCAAACTGTTGCCAAGAAGTTGGAAGCACACAATTGTTTAGGATTTTGTTGTATGCTGTAGCATTACAATTTTTCTTCATTGGGACTAAGAGTCCCAAACCTGTTCCAGCATGACAATGCCAGTGTGCACAAAGCAAGCTCCATGAAGACATAGTTTGCCAAGGTTGGTGTAGAAGAAGTCGAGTGGCCTGCCCAGAGTCCTGACCTCAATCCAAGTGAACACCAATGGGATGAACTGGAATGCAGACTGCACCCCAGGACTTGCCTGACATCAACGTCTGACTTCACTAACACTCATGTGGCTGAATGGACACAAATCCCCACAGCCATGCTCCAAAATCTAGTGTAAAGCCTTCCCAGAACAATGTAGGTTATTATAACAGCAAACGGGGACTAAATATGGAATGGGATGTTCAGCAAGCACATATGAGTGTTATGGACAGGTGTCCTTAAACTTTTGTCCATATAGTGTATGTTTCATACTCCCAATTCAATCTTGGAACACCTGAGCAGAACATTCTAGTAGCTGGGTCTGCTTCTCCTGAGTGGACCTCACAAAGTCAGTTGTACTGCCTTTATGGGCTACCAGTTGAGCTGAATGCTCCTTACCCATTCACATCCAAACAAAGGCACTACATTGCTCTGCAGTACATGCAGGGCAAGTGTTCTTCATTTGTGTTCATTTTTCACTTTCACTTTCAGTTTTCACACAGGTATGATTTTCTTTCCTGTGTCTTCTTTTAGAATTACAGTTGTAGGTTTCTGTTTCATGTGTGAAAAGTTTTCTCTATACATTTAGTATGTGATGTTTAACAGTATTGACTTTAGTTTCCTTCTGCTAGCAGGGCAAATGACAAAAATCTGTTTTGATACAGATGGTATACAGTCATTACAGTCAAGCTACTATTCTTGATAAGACAGGATTCTGATTACTCTTGATACCAATTCTGTTGTGTTTTTACTTTTACCACTTTTCTGTAGTGTATTGTACCATTTTTGAAGATCATTGACATTCTTCTTCAGGAGCTTTTTTAGACACTGACTATAAAAGTATGTACACTGTACATACATACAGTAGTACACTGTGAGTGTAAAGAAAAAAACAGAAGCACAATAGTACTGAAGAATGTGGTAATGTGATGAACCTTTCCATTCTCTCCACTGTGTTGAGTTCCAGTTACGTGAAAAATTAGTTGTTGATGCCATATCACACCCCTGGGCTTGGACAGCCACAACTTGCTCTCCACTGGCACATCTTTAGCAGTAGTGGGCTTGGGTGATGTGTTAATGCAACCATTGCTAGTGTTCAAGCTAGCACTAGTATTCAATGTTTTTGTTACTTGAAAAATGGGTGGGTCCAAATAAAAGATGCCATATTTTAATTAAAACATCTTGATATAATTATCAGGGAATAAAAGCTGAAATTATGATCCATTATCTTATTCATCTTTTGATGTAAAACACAAATGTCTTCAGTGTAAAGTGTCATGCACAGGTATACTCAGACAGAATGCAAGTGCAGTGCAGTTTTTTAATAAAAACTCACAGGCAGAGATATTGAAACAGCAGGCAAAGTCAGTATCCAAAAAACAGGCAAAGTTCAACTGATGTTTAAACAAAATATTGTAGGCAGGGCAGAAATCCAAAAACCAGAGACAAAGTCAGTGAACCAGAGAGCACACACAAGTAATCAACAACTCAACAACAAGCAATAGCAGACACACTGTATATGTTTTGTAGTCTTTTATTTAGTTATTTTATCACTATTTTATGACAAAAATAACAGCTTTGCAGGTATACCATAATTGCGGAAGTATAGCCAATTGTTTTCTTGCTTGGTAGTCATCACCGTGCAGGTACTCGTCTATGATAACCACAGATTTTGCACAATTCTACTGTAATGTGAACATAGCCACCAAACAATGCAAGACATTTTCATCAGTGCTTTAATAATTTTGCACAAGGATTTTTCATGCTTTTACAGGTGAGCTGATGAAATAATGAATATAAAAATAAAGAATAGGGTGTTATATTGTTAATAATATGTTTATATAGCCTGTGTAATCAATACTTGTTTAAAATCAAAGATTTTCAGAAATCAGCACTTAGAAAAGTTTAAAGAGACAGATAATTAACAAACAATCTGTATTAGTCTACTAACAATATTGTTGATGAGTAAATAAAATGCATATATAATTTCAGTTTTCTCCTTTAAATTAACCCAAAGACTCACAAAAACTAATCATCAGTAATCTTTCAGGAGGCTTTGATGCTGATAGACAAGATTAAATAAAGTTTTTATTTAATGTATATTGTAAATGTGTAAGGTATGATTTCTTCTTCTAAGCTATGCTTAGACTGAGGTCTTCTAAATCACTTCTGGCATTTCTCTTACTGGCGGTGGTTTGTTCTTCAGCAAAATTTGTTCTCGGATAGCCTGAAAATTGATTGAGCTTCATACTGCCTATGGAATTCAACCCTGTTCCAAAAAAAGTTGGGACACTGTGTAAAATGTAAATAAAAACAAAATGTGATAATTTGCAAATCATGTAAATCCATATTTAATAGAAAAAATTAAGAATATATAAAAAATATATATGCTCATTTTGCATTTGATGCCAGCAACTCATTTAAAAAAAGTTGGGACAGGGGCAACAAAAGACTGGAAAAGTTGTGTAATCTTTAAAAACACAGTGGAACATCAAACAACTAATTAGGTTAATTGGCAACAGGTCAGTAATATGATTGGATGTAAAAAGAGCATCCCAGAGAGACAGAGTCTCTCGGCAGTAAAAGTGAAAGATGGCATGAGCAAATAGTGCAACAATTTTGGCTTTGGGGCAATTTTGGTGCAACAATTGGCCATCCAATATTGGTTTTCAGCCTTTTACCTTGCGTACAAAGATTTCCCCGGATCCTCTGAATCTTTTAATGATATTATGTACCATGGATGATGAAATCCCCAAATAATTTTACATTGAGGAATAATATTCTTAAATTGTTTCACCATTTGCTCTTTTTGGGATGCTCTTTTTACATCATCATGTTACTGAGCTTTACAAATCTTACAAGTCTTTTGTCTTTTGTTGCCCCTGTCCCACATTCAAAAATTTTTTGAAATGTGTTCCTAGCATCAAATTCAAAATGATCACAGATTTTCCAAAAACCAATAGCATTTCTTAGTTTCAATATTTGGTATGGTGTTTTTGTTCTATTTTCAAATAAATATGGGTTTACATGATTTGCAAATCATTGCATTCTGTTTTTAGTTACATTTTACATAGTGTCCCAACTTTTTTGGAACTGGGGTTGTAACAGTGGTGGTTTTTGCTTACGTCCCACAACTTTGTTGAAAATGACAAGGAAATGTAGTAGTCAAGTGTTGTGACACTTACTTCACCATTCTCTCTTCTGTGCAGCTGCATTGAGTGTTGACATCAGAGGACTGCTCCTGCTCCAGAATATTAGCAATGTAATTAATTGTCATTTGTACACACTTTTGACAAAAGAGGTGTTTCTCTATCTATCTATCTATCTATCTATCTATCTATCTATCTATCTATCTATCTATCTATCTATCTATCTATCTA
>JAQQZR010000003.1:13975260-13989108 GCA_030068235.1 Notoglanidium macrostoma | reverse complement strand
TCTATCTATCTATCTATCTATCTATCTATCTATCTATCTATCTATCTATCTATCTATCTATCTATCTATCTATCGTATAGGTTATATTTATTGATAGATTCCTTGTTGGCTATTTCCAGATTTTATTTCACAGCATGTGCAGCAGGATTTTTCTCATATGGAAGCTTTGCAGTATGGGCTAGCTTTGAAGTCCAGAATGACAAATCCTGCAAAGATCTGCGGTGCATATCAGTCACAAAAGCCACCAGCTGTTGCCTTATCTTTTGAAACACCCTGAGTGAAACTATGTAGGTTACTGCAATTGGACGGATGTAGTTTCAGATCTGCTTTCCAGTGCTGTGATGTGCAGCCAGGTAGGAAAATGGCATTGGCTTCAGCTGAGAATGAAATTTACAGCTGCTCTGGTGTAGTTTCAGTGAATTTAATGGTAGCCTATACTTACTGTATTTTTATGAACTCTTGCTTCCACACAAACAATTTTGAAGTTTGTCCTGTTTCATTCTATATATCTATTTGACAACGTGCATATAACCACAGTAGAATCCATGTTTTGTTCTTTAAGCTCAGGCTAATTTCATCTTCCTGGATTTTACAGTGGTTATAGACAGGTACATAACACAGAGTAGTTTGGACAATATTGTTGTATCAAGCTCTTCATGTGACATACTTAAGAACTGATAATGAATTTCCATCAGCTCCTCCTGGAGAAATCTTGTTTGGCATAGTTCTCCAATATTTACCATTCAGGAGCAGGGGTAAAAACTTTTTGCATGGGTGCTTAGAATAGAATATATAATAGAAATATTTGAATTGAACAGATTATAAAGTCATTATCTGGGTGACAAAACCACACTTAACTAGAAAAGTGGCATTCTTGTTTCCAAGACCAGCTTGAATTCAAACAACTATCTATGGCATCTAAAGTCCACACACTGTTCCACCTCGATTTGCTTCCCACTTCTTTTCAGTTTCCATCCATCCATCCATTATCTATACCGCTTTATCCGTCTGGGTCACGGGGAAGCTGGAGTCAATCCCAGCATCTTCGAGCGATAGGCGGGGTACACCCTGGGCAGGTCGCCAGTCCTCCACAGGACCAACACAGACAAACAGCCACACACACTTGCATTCACACCTATGGGCAATTTAGAGTAGCCAGTTGACCTAATCTGCATGTCTTTGGACTGTGGGAGGAAACCAGAGCACCCGGAGAAAACCCACGCATGCACGGCGAGAACATGCAAACTCCACACAGAAAGGCACTCTGGGTGCTCCGATCCGGGGATCGAACCCAGGACCTTCTTGCTGTGAGGCGACAGTGCTAACTCAACATATTTCTGATCACACAAAAATGCTGCTCAGCAGAGTTGAAGAGTGGTATAAATGTACACAGCTTGCAAAAGCACCTCAACACTCAGTTCAACCACCTTTATTGTTTTGAAAGCAATGCCGGTATGCTTGTGGTATTCATATTTCCTACTCATAGTAAGTTATTCGTACACTAGATGCTAATGCTCCACTGTGTTACACGTGACACCTCTGGTTCAGGAAAACAGGCTCACTATGTAAAAACACACACTGACAAGGCTTTATACCAGCTTTGTTTGGGTATACATCTAAAGCTGGCATTATGAGAGTTTACAGCAATATTGGAGGATCTCTATGTAAAAAGGGCTTAAGTGAGATTAGTGAAATGTTTAACATTTTTGCTATAGTTTCATGAAGTTGCCAGCAGATCCTGAGTCAACAAGTGCTGCAATACTTAGAATTTAGATATTAACAATATCTAAAAATAGTTAGAATTTTAGCAGCAAAATAGTTTCATGGGTAAGAGAATTCTCTCATCTATTGAAGGAGTTATGAGTTTCCTCACCAGCGTTTGGTGATCTTTTTTGGGCTTTAGGGTTGAGGTGGCCACAGTATAGGCAAAGCCCACTTTGATGCAATGTCACTTGATTGAAAGTAGCATTAGCCCAAGTGAATGCTCTTCTGGTAAGTAGTTCAAGGAACTGACAAACCTTATCAACTTCCCTTGGGATAGCAGATGGTGTGGTAGCAAAAACAATGCTACATTGCATGAGAAATTTTTTTAATTTTTCTGCTGAACCATTGTATATATCAGGTCCAGAGTGAACAAGATCCAGATTGGCAATGGAAGTGGCCTTCTCTGTGCAGGATTTTATTAACAGACACAATCCAGATTCCAAAGAGATTATAAAACAGATCCAGGTCATACATCAGTGAAGCACTGAATAGTAATATCCAAAAAGTAATTTTATATTCAACGGCTACTTTTTATACCATACCCTCTGGCGCGCTGGTCTCATACCAGGCCCTCTGGTGCTGTGGTGAACAATTGTCTGTGACTGATGTAATGATTACAAAATGATTAAATATGCTTTAATTTTTTTTCTAGCATTCTTATGCAATCTCCTGTGTCAGTCATGGTAGGGCAGTTCAAACATTTTGAGTAGCAACAGAATAACAGAGAAAATGTGAGCATGTGAACATTAAACAAAAAAATTTAAAAAGGATTTTTACAAAAGAATACACTGTTATTTTTTAGTGGTTTATTGCATATTATTCTAGAATCAATTGTAAATGCACCATCCAGCTGAATTTTCACAGTTTCTGTAGCAGCAGTAACAATTCCCACTTGCAAAGATGATTGTCATGAAATCAGGGTAGAGGCTGGATGCAATTGCAAGTGAATCTTTATTTACAGTACTCACAGCGAAACACAAAACTGGCATAAAAGCCAAAACATAAACATATGAAATGAAAACAAAACTAAAGCTTGGCTAGACATGAGAACAAGAGGGCAAAGATGTGAAACATACATAAACAAGGAAGTCCAGTGAAGACAGTTCAGAAGTGCAGATCCATGACAGAACCCCCCCAAATGGTGTTACTCTTGAGCACCTCACAAAAACCCTCCCCTGGAGGTCTTGGGCCTGTGAATTTGAGCCAAACACTGGATACAACCACACTGACATTAGGTCAAAGTAAGGCCATGGGTATGGGCATGGTTTTAGGTACAGACACAAGTGTGGATTCAGGTGTGGGAACAGGCACAGGTGCTGGAACGGGCACTGGCGTGAGTTCAGGCATGGAGACTGGAACCGGTGTGTAGACTGGATCAGGCATGTGGACTGAAACAGGCATGTGGACTGGAACAGCTGTTAAGGCAGGCACAGGGTCAGGTATAGAAGCAGACTCAAGTGTAGAAGCAGGTGTAGAAGTGGGCTTAGGCATAGAAGCAGGCTCAGGCATAGAAGCAAGCATGGACATAGACTCAGATATGGGCAAGGGTTTAAACACAAGCTTTGGTTCTGGCATAGGCTCTGGCTTGGTCATAGGTACAGACTCTGGCAGGATCTCAGGTAGGAATTCAGGTGTGGGCCAGGGTATGTGCATGAGCATGAACATGGTTGCATACTCAGGCACAGATGTTGACATAGGCATGGGCATGGGCATAGGCATAGGTGTATTCTCAGACATGGGCATGGACATAGGCATTGGCATGGACCTGGGCTTGAGTGTAGACTCAGGCATAGGCATGGACATGGGCATGAATCTGGACCTGGACGTGGTGACGATGTTGTCGCTGAAGCCAGGAGGTGGGGTGATGAAGTTGTCCTCGAATCTGAGGGGTGCGATGTCATTGTCGTTGAAGCCAGAGGTGGAGTAGGTCAAGGAACAAGTGCTACCCAGTCATCCTCAATAATGTGCTCTAGAGCAAAGGCCTCCCTTTTGACAACTAGAGGGGGCTATGGAGCACTGGCTGTCCTGTTGGTCACTCGAAGGAGTTCTGGAGCTGTTGCCTCCTTGTTAAGCACTTAATGGGGCTATGGACTGGTGGCCTCCTTGTCAACCCCTGCTGCAGGAGCTCTTGAGCTGTGTCGGGCTGTTGATGAAGCTTCACTTCAGGCTGCCTTGCTGGTATGGGGTGCATAAGTGCATACGGTATGGGCAGCTTGCATGTTTTGGAAGGAACTATGAATGCTGAAAGGTATATAAATTTTTTAGAGCAACATATGCTCTCCTCCAGATGACGTCTATTTCAGGGAAGACCATGAGTATTTCAGCAGGACAATGCAAAACCACATACCACAGCCATTACAACAGCATGGCTTTGTCGCAGAAGAGTCAAGTTTAGTGAAGTTTATTGTTTCAGGTTGGTTTTGTGGTTGCATATTGTTGCTATCTTTATACCTCACTGTAATTAAGATTATACTGCTAAATGAGGGAGTCTGTTGTTTGCTTTGATGACTTTTACAGCATGTTTCTCTGGGCTCTATTCAATATAGTACATGATATTATTGTATATTGTAGCCTATTATTTAGCTGGCTGCTGTTGTTTTTCAGGCCTGTTGAGTGGTCTTTGAAATGCATGCATTAAGGTAATCAGAGTTTTATGGCGGTATTGTATTGATAATGTGTAGAATAGCTGAATCAAACTCTCTCTCTCTTGCTTGCTCATTCGCTTGCTGAGTAGTCATATGCGTGTGCACTAGAACCTATACATTAACCCCTTCAGTCAGCTCTACAACAGCTCTGAGAGGCCTGCATATTCATAAAACTGAGAGGGAGATGAATGGAAAACACTACCGGCCACTTTGAATATTGTGTCATGCTATATGGCCTCTCTTGTACACCTTCAGTTTTTTAATCTTTAGGAGGATCTAATAATGGAAGGATTATAGTTCATAGTACAATAGTACAAGAATAGCTCATCCTCTTGTAGGCCACCTTTAACATTTCTTTATAGTCACTTGGTTTAATCCTCAATATATAGCATGATTTGAGTCTATCATCTTTTTTCTCAGAAAAAAGAATACTGCTGATGCGAGTAATGTGGAGGAACGAATTTATATCTGTTTAAGTTCTTCCTCGATGTATACTTCCTTGACTTGTTATTCAGTCGCTGTTAGCAAGTAAGTGCAATTGTGTGTTGGTGTGGTGCCTGTCGTAAGCTCTATGGTGCAGTCACAATGGTGATATGGATGAAAGCCGCTGGTCTGGACTTTACTAGACACATCCTGGAATTTTGGTAACAGGCAGGAATCTTCAACTGTGTGGATGTTTGGAGGCTTTATATGGGCCAGAATCTTTGGGGTTCTGAGACATTTGGCATGAGAGTGGAGAGACCAGCAAACGATTTCCTTCTCTGTGTTGTGAACATGAAACAGGGGAAGGCTAGGATGATGGGGAAATTAGTGGTTGTGGTAATGAAAAGTGAAATGTGTTCCTGGTGCTGACTTGTAGGTGAATGGATTTAGTGTGATGCATGTTAGAGCAAGTTATGAAATGCAAAGCTATGAAAAGCCGTGTTTGTTATCTAGAAGGTTCTCCCTGATTTTTTCCCCCTCTGCCATGTGATCAAAGACACTTTGAAAGCACTCTGTATCTAGCATTCGTATGACAAAACAACAACACCAAGCAAAGGCAAAATGTGGCTTGATTGCTTTTCATACGATGTGGCTTAGCATTTGACATACACACTCACACATTTCAGCCCCGCAGCAGACTCCCTCTAAACCACACCCCCACTTGCCACAATCATAAAAACTATGTCTGTTTTAATACTCACCTTTATTCATAGCCTACAGCCCATACAGGATCACTTGATGAAATAATGACATTTACTTGAGGACAGAAAATTAAAGCTCTGAAGCTAGCAATTAAGCAATTTTTAAAACTTGCTCCTTAACTACCTAATTATGCAATTATATAGGAAGCCTGGGCAAGTTTAGAAAGTTATTAAAACCAGAGATCAACGTATTTCTCCAATCTAATAGAAGATAACAAAAAAAATCCTAGATTCTTATTTAACACTGTAGCAAAATTAACTAGGAATAAGACTGCCACAGAAACATCCATACCATCAACATATGCTGATATATACTGACTTATGTGACTTTAAGACTAATGATATATAGATACAGTATATAGATAGGTAAATTTATAGATTCATAAATTTATATTCAGAATCTATATACTTCTGTGAAGCTGCTTTGTGACAATGTCTGTTGTTAAAACTGCTATATAAATGAATTAAATCAAATAAAATATGGAACAAATCTGAATTCTGTCCCAATAAATGAAATATTTTCCAGTTTCAAAGGCTTACTCATGGATAATTAACATAATTTACAGTGCTGCTTATTATCTATACATTTTATATACATAATTACTGCAATTATTTTGCAAAACAACGTTATTCAGCATCAAGTTATGTTTTGTGTGGCAACTGGATTGTAACACAAATGATGCTTGTTAAACGAGCCTCACCTGAAATTTCATGAAACAGAGGCTCAGTTAAACAGGAGGCCAAAGCAACTGATGAAACAAATAAAACACACACACACACACACACACACACACACACACACACACACACACACACACACACACACACACACACACACAGTATACAAAAACAGTAAAACATTATTGTAGCAGCAGGTAGACAAATAATTGTTGATTATTATTATTATTATTATTATTATTATTATTACCAACAACAACAACAACAATAATAATAATCCTTGCAACCCTTAACAGATAAGCGGCATATATAATGGGTGAATAACTTATTTGCCTGATGAGAAATAAGATAGGATTAACCTAGAATTTACACATTTTTTCCAGTTTCCAGCTTGCTAAAGTCTAAGCTCAGGGATATCATGGTGAGAGGTCATGAAATACCACAAGTTGACTACAGGATGAGAAGTAAGGTGAAATGTCATGGGAAGGTTACTTTAAAAATGTATTCTGATACAGTTACTAATTACCTGTTAAGAATGTAGTCAGAAACTGACAAACTAAGGTAAAGTTTGGTATTCTGCAAAGTTTTGTTTTAGGTCCACTGCTTTCTTATCTCTGTATGCTACCTCTAGGTAAAATTCATAAACAAGGTATTAGCTTCCACCGTTATGCTGATGACACACAGTTGCATGTTTCAGCAAAGCCTGGTGAGAGACACCAGCTTAATAAAGTTGAGAAATCAGTAAAGGTCACTGGATGCTTAAAAACTTCCTTCTACTTAATTCTGACAAGACAGAAGTACTTGTATTAGGTTGGATTATTGCAATGCCTTGCTATGTGGATGTTCCAGTAGCTGAATAAACAACCTCTAGTTAGTCCAGAATGCAGCAGCGAGGGTCCTAATTAGAACCAGAAGAGATGATCACACTAACCCTATCTTATCCACACTGCACTTCAGATTTGAAGCTGTGAACGCTGCAGTACTTCTGGTTTCTTATGATCCACTATGCCTACTGAGATCAAAAGGTGCAGGCTATTTGTTGGTACCTCGAATAGTGAAGACTATAGCAGAGGGCAGAACTTTCTCTTACAAAGCCCCTCAGTTACGGAACAGTCGTCCAATTATTGTTCAGGACTCAGTTTTTTAGGTAAAGAAACAAATCTGGAGGGTACAGGGGCATAGAGTATTTTGGTGAACTGGGATATTTGGATGCTGCTGCCTCCCCGCTCTCATATGTTCACTGAGGTTTGTTGATGGTAGAGTGGTTGGCCACTTTATGTACCGAGGGCCCTCATGTCTGTGTTACCTTCTGGCTCTCCCTTTTAGTTATGCTGTCATAGCTAGCCTTGCTGGATTTCCTGTTTGCACTCAGCACCTGATATACTCTGTTCTTAACCGTTACGAAGGATGGGTTCCCTTTTGAGTCTGGTTTCTTTCAAGGTTTCTTTCGCTTGTTGTCTCAGGGAGTTTTTCCTTGCCACCATCGCCACAGTCTTGCAAATTAGGGGTATATAAAGATAAATTTATATACTCCTGTGAAGCTGTTTTGTGACAATGTCTGTTGTTAAAAGCGCTATACAAATAAAATTGATTGGAATTGAATTAAAAGCTACTTGACTTGAAGATGTGAAGATTATCAAATATGACTGGTTAATGTAGAGTTTAATCAACCTTCCATTAACTAACCATTAGCTGCTATTATTTCCTCTTATCATTGATGTAGAATTAATGTATATTGAAAATAATATTATATAGCCATTATTTTATTGTTTGCAAAGTGCATCAAAAAGGTTTGTACAATTTAGTTTGCATAACAATAGGTAAAGAATTTACTAAATATATTTCCCAATGACCTTTCTGATGAACTTCGTAATGAGGTTTGCTTTTAATATGACAAAAACATACATGAAGATTTTTTAATAGCTTGCATATTGCAAAAGTTTTCCACATGATTTTATTTTATTAAGGTGGAATCATACAGCTTTTGATGCATTTACCACAATTTATTATGTTTTGTGTTGACATGGATGAAAGTCCCTAGCAGGATTACAGCACCATTACTGTAGAGCTTCTTCAGATTACCATTTGGTGAATTTGAGGATAACTGTATCATGTGGGTTTGGTATGTAACATCCAACACCTGAAAAGAGTACAGTTAGGGTATTATATGTTTACATATAACATATATACACTTTGTATTTACCAGTAAAGAATCTCCAATATATGATATAATAATGAATCAGTACTGACCCACATCAGGCCTTATTATGGTGCCATTCTGCAGTTTGGCAAGAAGCTCCCAGTATGTACGTTCAGCATTGTTCCCTGGAACTCCATTCACACTTACAAGGAAGGGACCATAGTTTGGATCTTCTTCTATGGTGAATCTATTCAGAAAATTTAATACTGAGGTGAAGTGAAGAAAATAAACTTTATTTATCCCCAAAGCAATTGGTTACTGGGCATATTGACCATCAAAACAGTAGGAAGACATAAATAGCATTAATATCACTACTACTGCTTGTAGTACTCCTAATAATGTTATTTATTTTCTCACACAAAAGGATACTTTACACAAGAGCAATACATGATATAATGCATGATTAGATGATAAATCAATGCACATATCCAATTTATAACATCGACAAATGCTAAACCTGTATCTCTGATATCCCATTTGTCTGGACTCAGTTGGATTATAGTTCATAGTTAAACAATTAGTTAATAATTATTAATTATGTGGTCTATATCAGGAGTTGTTGCAACCCTGCATCTACGCCCACCATATACGATAATATTGCCCAACCCTGTTCTAAATAACTTACTTAAAATCATTAGTTGTTGCTTGAATCTTCCTCATCGCACCAAGTAGGATCCCTCTGTATGCAATATCAGTGGTTAAGGTCAAGTTCTTCTGGTTGGTGAGTGAGTTGTATATAAGTAGTGAAATAGGATAGGGCTGCTGGATGTCTGCAAGCAGGAACATGAAAATCAAACACTTTATATATAACTTTCTGCTGCTTCCAAAGAAAACAAGGTATTCAGAAAAAAATACTCTGTAAATACAAATTTGTTTGCATATATTGTGTTCATATATCACAGTCTGGGATATATGGTAAACCGCAAGTGCAAAACACATTACCAAATCCAACATTCAACAGCAAAACCCAAACCACAACAGCAAATCAGAAAATGTAACAGCAAAACCAAAAATACCACAACAAATTCAGGAACATGACAGTCAATCATAAACATAACAGCAAAACCAAAAACAAAATCAATATTAACATAGATTTAACAGCAATGTGCATGTGATGGTGTTACATTTTTGGCATTCTACTGTATTTTGCTGAAACTTCAATGCATTATACATATTAAAATCTGTATATATTTATACAGTCTATAGAAAGACGCATTTAATCAGTCGCACATAAGCTGACATTCAAGACATATTGTCTTGATGTGTGCATTCTTACCGGAAGTAAAGACCAATGGAGCCAAAATGTATGTGAGCATAAACACAGACAGCAGAACTGTGACTTTGAAGGCCATCTTGCTTCTTCTTTGCCCTGGAGCTGTATGTGTGCTCACGTCTGAAGCTATTATATGCTGCAACACTTTTTTTTTAACTGGCGCATGATCCTGCCCACTTTCTGTGCTTATCAGGACCAAATCAGATTAATAAAATGTATTTGCAGCTTTGTTCCATGCCCAGGTGCGATTATATTTCATTAGTGCTCAGATAGCCATTACGAAATACAGATTATTCTAAGCGACTTTATCTTCTCTTGGTTGTGTTTGTTTTCATTAATAAAATAAAACTGCTCAAAATGAATGCTTATCTAATTAAATGCATTTCACTGCAGTATCTTATGCATTAGTAACCTTGATAACATGGTTTACCAAGCTAATTGAATATATTTTTTTCCCTTTTCAGAACACAGTGTTTTATCAAGTGTGTGTTAGAGATGGGTGGGAACCGAATTATGCCTTTCCTTACAACATCCTTACCAGCTATGCAGTTATACTGGTAAGAGATTTCACATGAAACTTATACATACTTTCAGCTACTGTAAATAATGTTCTATTTCACCCTTCCTGATAACCAGGGCTAGAGTTTTGTGTGTGTGTGTGTGTGTGTGTGTGTGTGTGTGTGTGTGTGTGTGTGTGTGTGTGCGTGTGTGTGTGTGTGAGAATGCCAAGGCCTTGAATCCCTGACAAAGTCAAGGATTGACTTTGACTGTATGATGTATTTGATATAAATAATGTCATACAGATATAAAACTGTCATACAGCTATTGTTTCTGTTTCTTAGTCTCACCTCATATACATGCCTCCTTTCTATTTCTTGCCCCATACACCTAATATACACCTTGAAGATATCTCAATTCTATTTGATATTATTTGTATAATGTTTTTAACAATTGTGTTATACATCGCGTTTAAGACATTGCCACAAAGCACCTGTACAAAAATCTGCATGTAGATTTAGATTAGGATCCGTAATGAGCATGCCAGAATAGACAAGGAAAAAAATCACTCGGACAACATGAGGAAGAAACCTTGAGACTCAAAAGAGAATCTTTCCTTTTCTGGATGACACCCAATACCAGGATTATAAATCTTATCAATAATAATTAATCTTTCACAGCTGTACCCAGTAATCTTTAGGGTATCTGTGTGGGAGGAACCACAGCAGCAGAATCATAAGTGTGGAAAGCTCCAAGCAGAAAGAGAGCATTAGGATGAATCACTCTTATGATCAGACCCAGGCATCAGATCAGGCAGCAGGAGTACATGTAAAGCTTGACAGAGAGAGAGAGAGAGAGAGAGAGAGAGAACATTAGGTATTTCCCTACAGTGTTTTAAAAGGGTATATATTGTGAGTGAGTCAAATGGGGACACTAGCAAGTCTATTACAGCATAACTAAACAGGAGAGACAGAAAGTAATACAGACATGAAGAAATCCTATCACAAGGAAAAACAATTGCACATTTTCAGTCTATCTAGTTAACATCAATGAACACTGATGAAAAGGACTTTTGGGTTAATGTTGATTTTTTTTATTTTTTATTTTTTAAACAGATTAACAAGATTGGACATTCTCTGATGATTGTGTAAAGTTTCTATGCTATTGTGGTGTGGCATCCCGATATGCAGCTACCTACAGTAAGAACAATGACATGGATATTTGCACTTTTTTTAAAACACTTAAAGCAGGTCCTCACTCAGAAGATGCAGAAGATGTAAGTGAGAAGACAGCGTTGGCAGCAGTCCTGAAAATCTCAACATGACAATAATCATTATCACTAGTACTAAGCTACCTGCTCCCTGAACATTGTTGAACTTCCAGTAGCACTAAAATAGCTCAAGCACCATATGACTATGGTGGTTATATGTCTAACAAAATTATTTAAAAAAATCCTTCATGCTTATTCTCTGAAAACAAACAAACAAACATACAAAAAAAAAAACCCTCCCCCAAACATTGTATTTAAGCTGAGACTGGCTAAGATTTTCAGTTCAAGCAGGTGCTGCATTCTTTCACCCTTGACAGAACTTTTGCTCGCCTTCCTCACATGAAGATATAATTTTTTACTGTGTTAGAATAAAAGATATTCCATTAAGGAGATTTCTTGTAATGGAAAACTGTCACCTCCTGCTCTTTTAATCAAGGCAAACTACTCAAATGAACCTGAGAAGTTGTCTAGAGTATCGAGAAGTATAGTGTGTATTGAGTATATTGTTTCAGGGTGATTTGAGTTTAATCTGTTTTTACCTGTAATAACAGAGTATTACATTTTTTTTGTAATTAGGCTAATCAAATTAGTAATTTGGCTAATGTAATTTGTAAATTGTCAGTACAGACTACTTAATTGCTGAAAGTCATTTATACTCATTGGTGTGCTTGTTCAGTTGGAAGTGCAAGGCATGACCATATAAATATTAAAAAATTCATATAAAATGTTATATTTAGTAGAAATATTTCCTACAGATATCATCATTTTCCATTACAATTTCTGTTGGGCCTATAGGCCTTAACAGCTGAAACCTGTATTACATAGCCTGTGGTTTATGAAACCTGAACATCACACTGATGAGCTGTTATAACCGTGTACTTAGCCCTCTGTGCCCACCCCACAAAATACTTCTGCTGCTGGGTCTAACATTACATACTGTTGATATTTGCACTTAAGTTATGGTCTTATCCCTGATTAAGTTTCCTACTGTATTAAATAAGAATCTAGGATTATTTTTGGTGTCTTCTATTAGGGTGGAGAGAGATGCTGATCTTGCAGCAACAAGAGCTTTTCTATAATTAAGGAGGCTCAGAATCAGAAAACTTTATTGATCCCGCAGGAAATTGCTATGTGATGACTGCCACAACACACAAGGACACAAAAACAAAAGAACAATATAAAATAAAAAATAAAATAAGTCTAAAAATCTAATAAAAATAAAAATCAGTAGAAAGAAAAAAACAGTGGAAGACTATTGACATAAGTGGAAGTTTGGAATAAGTTGTTGCATTTAGAGAAACAAGAGTCGTTAAATACTATTAAGTAATAAGTAATATTAAGTAATGAAAAATATTATGACCAGTAGTAATATTGCACATGAAAACTATTGCACATAAATTGTTGCAAGAAATTAAGTGATTTAGCACCCCATTTATTGCATATTATTGCATCTATTGCACATTAAGAACATTGCACAGTTTTGCACATAGTAGACTGTTGCACATCATAGCAAAAATTTGTAATACTATGAGTTTAGTCTGGCACCATTTAGATTTTAATTTTAGAGTGTTTTATTTTAGAATGTGAGTGTGATAATTATTCTAGGGTGGTAGTTTATTGCCCTAATTATTCTTCTTTTAAACAGGAGAACATTATGGAACATGTAGTGAAACATCAGAAGGTGTTAATAAATCCAGTAGATTTTCATTAAAGCTGGGTCCCGTAGTTGACTTAATTGTATGCTTGATGCAGTAGCGAGGCTAAGTGCATATATTATGACTAAGATGCATTTTAAATGTAATGAGATAATGATCAGAGACCATTTTGGACTGGGGTAATGCAACTGTGCTTTTTATATTTATTCGAAATGCATTATATCAATGGTGTGTATAACAAAATAATCTGGTCCTGTTATATTTTATTGACCTCTACGGAGTCTAAGATAGACACAAATGCTGCTTTCAGAGGGTCTTCTCAATTATCAGAATGACTATGGGAGTATCCGGCAGTTACTGATTTACTATTAAAGAAATACATTCCTGTAGGAACTCAAAATATGGCCCTAATAGCTTGTAAATATTACATTTTGGAAACTTCTTTTTTGTGTCTACACTCATGTTAAAAAATTGGACTTCAAATGAGTTAAATTGATATCCAGATTTCCAGGTAATGCTTAACATATACTTATAAATATTGTGATGCTTTTTCCCTGGCCAATCATATACTACATGTACAGTGCATCCGGAAAGTATTCACTGTGCATCACTTTTTCCACATTTTGTTATGTTACAGCCTTATTCCAAAATGGATTAAATTAATTTTTTTCCTCAGAATTC
>JAQQZR010000003.1:13964484-13975160 GCA_030068235.1 Notoglanidium macrostoma | reverse complement strand
GGTGCGCCTCGTTAAAAGCTTATTAGTGGAATTTCTTGCCTTCTTAATACATTTGAGACATACAGTAAATAGTAAATAGTAAATGATAAATGTATTTTTTATAACAGCCCTATTGAACAACTGTAGTAATGTATGTCAACAATCGCTCAACTAAGTAACGAGAACAACAGTCCATCATTACTTTAAGACATGACGTGTCTTTTAAGTAATAAAAATAAAGAAAAAAAAATTAATTAGAAGGTGTGTCCAAACTTTTGACTGGTAGTGTACCTTTCAGATAAATTTCTATAAATTAACAAATTTAAGAGGAGTAATTGAAATGTTATTGGGTTACCAAACTTATTTTTTGGACTAAATGTAATGTGACCCTTTACTGAAAGGGAGTTTGACTCCCCTGTTCTATAACTAAAAGTATCCCTAAGAATGAAGCAGTCTTCTAACCAGCACCACCATAATCATAGCACTGGGACTAAGGCAGGACACTCACACAGCTAGTGTGTTTAGATAACCAATGACTTGGTTTTAATAGGCTTGATCATCTATGAAAGTCTTTCATATTTAGCAAGGGTGTTTCCTTAATCAGACTCTGAGAATTGCATGCTTATACAGATCCCTGAGGGACTAGGGACAGGGAGGGGGTTTCCTTTCATCAGAGATGAAAAAGAAAGGAGAGATATGTATTGTTGAGTTATAAGTTATTGTTACATTCCCCACTGCTCTTCAATGCCCATGCTCATGTTTTCTGTAATAAGTAATGGACAGATATCAGTTGATTAGATAGCAGTGTTCCTAAATAACTTATGCTTTAGTTTATTCCCCTATTCCCATTATCACTGAATCGCTTGAAATGTCCATTGTACATGTATTATCACCTTAGACTCTACTTTATCTCAGTGCAATACTGTCCCATTTCATTTACTCATGTTTCTCAATGTATATTGTATGTATTTTGTATGTTGTATTGTGCTGTGTGTGTGTGCATGTGTGTGAGCATAGGCGTGTGTGTGTGTGTGCGTGTGTGTGTGTGTGCTTTGTGTCAGGAATTTACCTGAGCCTTTTTTGTAGAACCTTTATAGAAATCTTCTTTAATATGAACTAGCTTGTATTTTAATATTGGAAAACAGTCATATTGGAAAATAGACACAAAAATTTTGTGTTTACAGTTAAATAATGATATTAACTTGCTTGTAGATTTTATTGGTTACAGGTGTGTATGCACTGGAAAGAATATAAAGGACACTAGATTCTCCCTGCTTAATTGAGACATAATTTCTGTACTAGATGTGTGATTTTTATTTTCATTATAGAAATTGGGCCAAGCACTTGAAGGTCTATGTCATTTAAAAAAAACCAATGCATTATATCACTTTTTTAATGATTCAGCGTAAGTCAAACAAAAGAGGGTTACTGCACTGAAGGGTCATAAATTCCTTGTGAAGGAATAAAAGGTTGTCTTTGGTTAGCTGCTGGTTTACAGAGGGGCATCAAAAGTGCACAGGGTCGGTAAGGGTCAGAAACTGCAAAGTAAACATCATTGAAAGCAAATGGAACACAGAAAACATGGAGATGCATCTGAAAGACAGACCTGAGCTCTGCTGAGCCTGGCACTCTGAGCTGCTCCTCACAGCTAGGCTGAAAAGGCTTCACATTAGATTCAGCTACGAATTTTTCCATAGAGTCTATAAATGGACAACCTTTTATAACATGGGCTCCTGCAAAGATGAGGAACAAGTGAGGATTTCTTTGGCTGGGATAATGACGGCCTTGTGCCGGACTAGGAGGGGCTGATGGCACAGGAGGGCTGGGAGGGTAAATGAGAGAGAGAGAGAGAGAGAGAGAGAGAGAGAGAAAGTGAGAGAGAGAGAGGTGTAGTGAACAGAACTCAGAACCGAGTTCAAGTATTTGAAAGGCTGATTTTGAAAATACTTCCTTTTGGATTTTCTCTTCAGTCCATATATGATTATTGGTTCTTAAAAAGAGGTACACTTGTATGAGCTGCCTGACATATACAGGTATGTATGCATTTACATGTAAGATGTATTTGAAATGCCTGTTTATAGAAAAAATGACTAAATTTTAAACAAAGTGCCGCTTTTAAAACAGTTGTAGCTTAATTGTGATGATGGATCAGTTTATCCTATTAGCCCTAAGATGCTTTTGGGGGTGTGGCTCAAAGTATAAAGGTAAAATTGTACATTAGATTTGATTCAGATGATAATATTTGAATTCACTATGATTCATTTAAATTCGATAAATCAGCCATGGACTCATGTATTTTGATGTCTTGGCTAATTGACTCCATTTGTGAAAAGTGGATACTAGTGTAAAAACTTTTTTTTTTCAACTTAAATTATCCTTTTAGGATTTTAGATGGGATGGTCTGTTAATATACTGGGCTACTGATCAAATCAGTTCAAATCCCTCATCATGATTTAGCGAGATTCTTAACTTTTATCTGCTGAACTCAGTTGTAAGTAATTTTGGATAGAAATGTCTGTGAAATGAACATTTAAATGATAATAAGGTATGTACCTTGCAGTGTTGATCCAGTGCTGTACTACATGCAGGAGGGTACCGAAACCGAATGCTTTACAGTATCATGGTATAAATGTAGTTAAGCAGTTCCGGTATTTGCAGAGGATGCCTTGACTGCACCCTATAACACAGGGTTGTTATTTTCAGTGCACTCTGCTACTCAGTCTTGACTGAATTAAATATTTAGTAGTGATAACTGTTCCTTATTTAGATGAAATTCTTGGCAACTGCAGCTTCAATAAACAGGCCTTGTTTATTTTGAGCTGCTAAAATAATGAAAAGCCTGTGCTGACATGCAAAAAAGGTGGCCTGCTTAGGTAGTACCTGTTTAATGTTGCATTAGGTCCTCTCTAATCCTTTCCCATTCAAAACAGAGCAAGCCACTAACAGAGAGGAGAGGTCTATGCATGACCAGATGCTCTTTCATGGCTGTGGAAAAAGCCTTTTCTGACTTAATACCACAATATTTGAGCCTGACCCTGTTTCTTTTTCTGTGGCACATGCATCCATGCTGATGCTTGTATGTATCAAGTGCACTTACGAATTTAGAATGTCTCATGAATTGTTCATGTTGGAATTAGAAACATCACAGGTGTGTTTTATATCACAGAATTAATCTAGGCTAACTGCAAGCTGTCATTTTATGAGAACAAAAATTGCAACCTTTCATTAATTAACAATATAGTTGGCAGAAGTAACTGCCTTCACGATGCAGTATGTTCAGTACAGAGCAGTATTCTGGTTTTGGCTCAGTTCTCCAGCATATATTATACTTGGTGGACCCTTTAAAATGCTTTTAGATAGCTAATTATGCAAAGAACCCCAAAAGAAGCCTTTTTCAAAGTGTGTATGTAATTTCCCTCATTTTATCAAACTCCCAGTAAATAGATGAATGTAATTTTTGGCAGTTGCAGCACGTTTGTCTAGCAGGTAGAATCACCTCATCACAGCTCAAGGGTCCCCGGTTCTTGGGTTAATGTCTGTTTGTAGTTACTCAGGTTATCTCAGTGTCTGCAAGGATTTCCTCTAGGTTCTCTGGTTTCCATCCAAAAACATGCTAGTGGGTGGATTGGCTACTGTAAAAATGCCAAGGTGTAACGGAGTGTATGGATATCTGGGTGCTCTGTTTTATTTATTGCACATCTTTCCTGGTTATTCTCTGTCAGACCTGCTCATTTCAGGAACTTCAGTCTTCTCTTCAGATGCTCTTCAGGAATTGTTTTTGATTTGACAAGTTTAAAGCAATGCAACCTTCAGGCTGTTTTATCTACAATAAATGTAACTTGGCGGTTTTGTTCTTGAGATTTTCCTGTGCTATCTTGGAGTGAATCCTTTGACACATTGCTGTTGTTTTCTGTTCTTAATGAGTTATAATTGACACATCCATACAAGCATTCTTGATCTGTTCACTAGGTTTTTTTTTCTTGGCCATATTCTACTATAGTCTTCTGTTGCCTGTCATTCCTATGTTCATGCCTACTGTGTTGTCATGTTATTGGTCATATTGGTGATTCATTCTTATATTTCAGCTTTATGATGACCTGTTTTACTGTCAAGAAGTTATTTGGTCCTCATAAGAAGTTGCAAATGTCACAATGAGTGTCTTAATGAGCGTTTTATTAAGACGGTCTTTGCTTTGCGATTGACTATGAAATAATGATGCTGTTAGAACATACTGAAGGTCATTAAAATAACTGAGCAGTGCCCTGAAACAACAAGATTGTATAAACTGACAATAACTTAAATTAATGCAGTCTAGATTTGAAGACATTTTTAATTAAACATTAATTAATCATTCTGTTCTTTAGTCATAATTTCAAACATAATGTGCTAAACCCAAAACAAACAAACAAAATTTCAGTCATTGTCCAGTAGCATATGTACTGTTCTCTATACATCTTAATAAATATGTCCGAAAAATTTTATTTTCTGCATAGTTTATTTTAATCATTTTAATCCACTTAGGTTTAATTGTATTTAATCAGGAATGTGTCTTGTCTGAAAACTGATTATAAAAAATTAAAACAGAATAACATATGTGAAATATCCAACTGTAGATTGTTAGTGAATATAACTACAAAGACAACTCTTCTAGAAACTCTTCTCAGATGAGACAATGTAAATACCACCAGAAATCCAGATCAAAAATAAATAGGCATTTTCAAATAAGCAATGGGTTATCTTTCATTTAATTTCTTTAACTTAACCCTTAATTTTATTGCTTCTAAAAATCATTGCCTGTCAAACGGCATTTCTGCAGTGCAGACAGAAAAGGGTGGCCAAACTGCTGAACTGGACATCCTCTAAATTCCATATAATATACCATCAGATCTCATTCTTTTTAAAACACTGTGACTTATTATTATGTGAGGTGAACCTGAGTGGCAAATATAGTCAGAGTAATGGTGCGCTCCAAGAAAGGTTTTTTTTAAAGCACAAATGGTCCACCAGGAAGGAGGTGAATGACGAGATTTCCATTAGCTAAAGAGATTTCTAAAGCTGCTTCCTCTAACTTGCTTCCATGTCCTCGTCCTGCTCCTTAGCGCTTCCTCCCATTTCAGCTTCCAGAACATGGCGTAGCTCTTCACTCTCCCTGACTCCTCGGACCGAGCCTCATGGATTTGTGGATCCTCTATTATGTACTACTGATGTCAATAGTGGCATTTGCTGATGAGACGGGGTGACTTGAGGATACTTGACTAGCCTAATTCTTACAGTGTAGTGATGAAAAGGTGAGTTCTAACATTGTTCTTCTTTGAAGGGGGTCTTTGCCTCTGCCTCTGGCACTTTGTGCCTCAATCAAAATTCCTGGCCTTGGACTTCCCTTTTGTTTGTATATTTCAAATGGATTAGAGGAGACTCTGGGAGTTTTGGCACTGAATTAAGAGCGTCAGTCTGGCAGTGAGGATAAAAGCACCACTTGGCACAACTCACAAAGTCTGCATGACACTTTTTGCATACTGAGACTTTCTTGATGTGACAAATATTACTTAAGAAATTTTGAGGGTTGGACCAAAAACAGGATGCATTTAACATATGAAGGGGATTTTGAGAGCAGGCAATGTACCAGAATTTCTATTCAGAAGAAACTGAAATGTAATTGCTTATGTGTGTATTCTGTACTGCATAATTGTGGCACTAAACTCAATGAAATAATAATGTTTTGAAATGTATGTTTACAATAATTTTGCCATTTTACATACACAAATTAGGCCTTGTTTATCCTTGAGTTTGCCAAATGCAATTTTCTGTAAAACCTCTATATTGTGAAATACAGAGTGCTCTCCAGTTAAAGATCTGCACCACCCAGCACTTACGGCATACACAGAGCGTCATTATGTGTTGTGATGCCTTAAGAGACATGCCTGGGGATAGAAAGGCAAAAAGACAGACAGACAGAGAGCTAGCTAGCACAGTACACAAAAAAGAGTGGCAATCTAAAAATGGAATAAGCAAATAGTAGAATATATAACAAGCAAAAAATAAAATCTCAATAAGGTATGCTGGATATTAATCGATGACAGGGTGGTGTGACACCCCAAATTTGGTTATCCTATAACTGCACAAAATGTTTTCTTCCTCTTATAACACTTCGATTTGCCAGCATTTACATATTTATCTATTTATAGTTACATTTAATGGGACAAATTGGTTAGGAAAAAGCAAAGCCCTCTATTCTGAAGACTTTCCTGCACTGGAAAATGTTAACTCAGACTTTTTAAAAATGCTGATACTGGGGAATCCTTTCAAAAATGTTAAATAAATGTCTTGTCACAGAAAACTTCACCATATCAAAGAATACACAAGCCTATATACACAAGTTCCTGTATAAGTTGTTGCTATAGAAGCATTAATGTATTAGAAACCTGTGATTTGCCTTGCAGCTGGCTCTACTGTCAGAACTGCTGTTTAAAAAAAACTTCTGGACAATCAGAATATAATTATTCTTATTATAATGCCATTGTATTTTCCATATACACGTTCAGTAGTTTCGCAAGAAAATACAGAACTCCTTTAGATCATAGATCCAGCCATTCCTCTGGAATTTTACTGCAACTGGCTGTGTGTGAGTGTAAGAGTTTGTGCAGTATCCACGTCACCGCCAACGGTGGAGGAGGGCCAGGCCCCTTTCTCCTCTTCAGGGATTAAATGCATTCAAAAGAACTCTTTGTGTCGGTGGAGCTGGAATGCCTGTTGAGCCTAGTGTCTTTGGGAAACAAACAGCCAAAGTCAATGGAACATTTGCGCAAGAGCCTACTCGAATATGGCAGTCTCGAATGCCCAACTGCCCCATACCCCTAATTAAGGGAACAAGGGAAAGACTGACTCCTCAGGAACTTCCAATAGCAGAACCCCAGCCAGGGGTGAATTAGTCAGGCTTTTCCTTTATGCATCATTTATCCAAAAACAAAAGCCACCACTATCAGAATATGCAAAAAATCACTGCTTTGAACATGCACATGTTAAACTATATGCCAATAAATATTGGTGCTTTCCTTTTTGTTGATATTATTAAATGTGGTAATTCTTCTCTTTATTTGCAATGTGGTCTTGTCGAGTTTATCTCTCTCTGTGTTTTGGATAATACCATATCCATCAACCATATCAACCCTTGCTTAAGCCTAAGTTTCTAGAGTTTAGTTGATCTACTTTACATCCCCTGGTGACTAGTGTTCTTCTTCTTGTGGATGTGCCATGGCTATCTATAGCCATACCTTTGAGAAAACACCTCAGAAATGACATGTTTCCATTCTTTTAGCCCAAAAAGATTCTCCCCAGTCTGGCTTCACAGGAAACAGCCCGCTCGTCCATGCCCTACAGGAAGTCTACATATAGATATGCCAGTCTCCTGCTTTCCTGTTCTTGTTATTTTTACTTTATTTTCTCTCCTGATCACACATTTCCATGTTATGGTGTTGTACAAGACTATGGTGTTGTCCTCTATTGTGCTGCTCCTGCTATGACTCTTATGTAGTTATGAAGCGCATTGGAATCTCACTGGATACCTGACATGATGCCAGAAATGAGGGAATCCCCTCAGTTATCCAGCTGTGTATTGTTGTAGATAAGCTTAAGGATAGGCAGATGATGAGCTGTTAAATTGAAATTGGGAAAACCTTCGGTTTCACATTTGTTTAGATCTATGGAACTGAGTACTTATTGTCTGTTAAAAAGTACATATGCTAACAAATAATGGTGTACCAGCATTTCAGTCAGTTAATCATCTTACCTGCAGTCAAGAGTTTTGCACATGAATAAGAATTATTGGCTCATCCAGCCAAAACCAAAAGAGAATTACTTTTTTGCATAAGAAGGATGTGTATCCTTTTTCCTACTCACTTTTGCAATTCTTTTTTGAAACACTCTGCATTCTTTCTACCCTGTTTATGGTCTTATTTTGTTTCTGGTGTCCCATAAAGGAAGATCATATATTTAACTGGCATTTAAATAAACCTACATATAGGACTCTATGATGGACCTAGTTTGACCTCTGTGTGTTTGAGTTCTGCACAATCCACAGGCAAATTCCTCCTTCTTCTTCTTCAGAATGAAGCTTTGTCTTTAGTAACACAGTAAACATCAGTGAGGGCTCAATACCAGAGATTCCGTTAAGCATTATAAAACAGCATCAGGTCGTCTTACAAGCCTAATAATATTTTATTCTCTGACTTAAAAGCACTGAAGCAGAAAAATCATAAAACTGCATGTGTGCGAAAAGATCTCATGACATGGTTTTAGAAACTTAAAAAAATTATCAGGAATTTTGCTTCTTCACCATAATGGGTTTTTGTATGTCATCCAAAATGTATTACATAACTTGAATGCACAGAACTGCTGCCTGCACATTTCTTCACTAGACGCAGTCACTGACGTACTCATTTTCCTCTTCAGTAATTCTGTCACATAGCTGTGGAGAGGTCTAAAACAGAATGCACTTAATTGCCCACATCTTTCCCTGGGTACCAGTGTGGCTCTAATCATACTCTCACAGAAATGTCAAGTATGTCTCTTCTGCCCCTCAATATCCTGGCTACATGTGGTGCCCAGCATAAGTCAGATTCCTCCCCCTGAACGAATCTTTTGAAGCTTGGCATATCCAAATCAGAAACAAAGGCTTTAGGCAATGTTTTTCTCTACATGGCTAGTTTGCTGCATGGGGTGTGCAGTGGTGGTCCTGTTTATTTGGAAACTTGATTTTGTGATGTTTTCCATTTTGACACATCATGTCGTTTACCTGTCTTATTGTGATCACCACTTTATGACATCATCTGTAATCAACCAGCAATGAAATAAGCCAGAGAAAGAAGAATGTGTGCTCTGTGCTCACCACCAGGTGGAGAGCTTGGATTAGACAGCTGCAAAAGAACGATAACTACAGAACAAATCTTCTCTCGCTGCCCGTCTGCTCTCTCAGTTCTTAAACCTAGCTGAATTTCCACTGATGGATAATCAGTAGGCTATTATGGGACTACTGCAACAACAATCTTTAAAAGCAGCTCTTCTTTAGTTCCATTCCCTGATCCCTCCTGTTTTTTTTCACCACTTCATGAGCAGGCAGTGTACCATCTCGAAGGGAAAATTCCATTAACTAGGCAGCAGGAGTACACTGAAGTCACTCAATCACTGCAAGGCTGTCTAATGCTCTCAGCATGGTTTAAACCACTACTGACTATTATGAAGCAGGGGATCAAGTGGTAATATATCTACATTCCTTGCAGTGTTGTCACTTCTTCCATTCAGAAGAGTCCCTGCTCTCCTTTCAGTCCATATGGCTGCTACTCAGATCAGCTGGCTCCTAAGAAAAAAAATCTTTTTTAAAATTTAATTAATCTCACTAGCTGATTAATCATCAGTCTAGAGGAGCTGAGTCAGGTATGTTCGAAGCTGTGGTCTTGAGGACTGGGATTGATGATCACCTCTAGGATTGAGAAAAGAATCTTAAACATTATTCAACATTGAGGTGTACTGAAAAAATTAGCAATAACATTTCACAACAACTTATTAATATTTTATGATAATGTCATTAACATATTGTACCTACATCCATTGGAAAGTGGAGATAGAACAGTCTGGAATCCACTCAGTATAATCATCATCATCATCATCATCATCATTATTGTCATCATCGCATTTCATGCTTCACATATGTCTAAGTTTGGCCAAAATAAGAAACATAGTGCTGTTCTTTTCTTCTAAATGGGAGCATGCAAATATTGCCTTATGTGGCCTTTTCAGATCTAGTGCCTCTATTTTGAAGTCACTACAATAACAATATTTACATTTTAAATACATTTTAAATACTGTAGAATAAATTTCTGTATCCATCAGAGTTTATATTACATTATGTTATTATATTATATGAGTTACCACAGTTCTGTTTAATTCCATTAATTATTAATTCATTATTATTGAATAATTTTCTATAACACTTGTTCTGACATTATGTTACTTGCAAGCCCAATCAGAGGCATATATAAATGTGACTGTGCTTGTTCTAATATGTTATTGTTTCAATAAAAACAACCTGAACAACGCTGTGTCACATACTCCATAAAAACAAATTACAAAACATGTGAAATTGTTGATATGATGAAGCTTTCTTTGAGGAGATGTTTATTTATTAATATTTCCAACATAGAATGACTTCTTAAATAAATCTGGTGAGAAAACGACCATTTATATCTGTTTTAATGTAAGTGACACATCAAAACTAAGTAACATTAAAAATAACTATAAATTGATATAAAAAAATAGAACAGGTCATTGTTGTTTTTACTTAATAAACATTCCTTAGTATTTGCACATTGCTGACACTTTGAGAAGTCTAGAAAATAATAAATTTCATGATGACAATAGCCTGTCATTGATAACATTACTTTACTACTTACATAAAACATACAATTATCTTACAATAAAATACAATAGGATAATGACTTTTAATAGCCATTTACAAATAACCACTAATGAAAACAACTCATGACCATTCCCAGTCCTAGTCAAAATGTTAAATGATTTTAACATGAAAAGTGATGGCGGCACGGTGGTGTGGTGGTTAGCACTGTTGCCTCACAGCAAGAAGGTCCTGGGTTCGATCCCCGGGTCACCCAAGGTGCCTTTCTGTGTGGAGTTTGCATGTTCTC
>JAQQZR010000003.1:13932192-13943613 GCA_030068235.1 Notoglanidium macrostoma | reverse complement strand
TGTTGGCCCTGTGGTGGACTGGCGACCTGCCCAGGGTGTACCCCGCCTCTCACCCAAAGATACTGGGATTGGCTCCAGCTTCCCCGCAACCCAGATGGACAAAGCGGTATAGATAATGGATGGATGGATTTTGTATTTTAAAATGTAAAGAATAAATACAGGCTATTACAACTGCTTGTGATTGATTGATGCTATGATTGAAAAGCAACAAATGTAGTAAATTAACAAGTCCATCAATAAAAATTAAATATTGTGACTACACTAAATACATATGCAGAAAATAGTAGGGTAGATTTACTGTTTCACTCTGTTTTGTTGTGTGTTTAAATAGATTTAAGGAATTCCTTTTTAATGTGACCATAAGCTACAATATGGGAAACCAGGACATTGATAAATGGCCAAAATGTCTATTTAGTAAAGTAGTGTCAGTTATTTATTTTATCTATCTTTAGTGGCAGTCAATATGTTGGATTTAAAGGCATTCCTTTATTAGGGGCTGTAATTTTTGGTTTGGAAATATCATGTCAAATCAAGTACGCTTTATTGTCATTCCTCTCATCACAGAGTGATGCAATGCTCAGAACAGAATATACAGTAGGGTCCAAAAGTCTGACCACTAGTTGTTTGGCTTCCTTTTTCAGTTTAACACAAAGATTTTCATTACAAATGATAATGAATTTCAGAGTTTCTTAGTATTTGGTATGTCCGCTTTTTGCTTTAATGACTTTGTGCACTCGAGCTGGCACAGACGCTACAAGGTTATGTAAAACCCGATGATCCATTTTAGATCAAATCCATCGGCATGTCGTCTGAACACGGACTTCAATGGAATGGATGATCCTCACGGAAATTCTGCCATTTGTACAAAGGAGTTTTCATGGTCGATATCAAAGATTTGTCTTAAGTTAAATAGTGACCTAGAAATTGTGCAATATCAAGAATATTGACAGTATAATACTATACAAGAATATTGTATAGTCAAGATATGGCTATTCATTTACTTGTTTGTTTATTTAAAAGTTCTGTTTATTTCCAGTTTTAAATAAAAACTCTATTTCAGACTTTCACTTTGGGTTGGACTGCAGTTCCTCCAGAGTCATGGTGCTACGTTTAACATGAAACCACATGACACAGTGACTCAAGAAGATATAATAAATACGACCAGTAGACTCTTTCCTATATGATAAACAACACAGTAGATTAAGATTAAGCACTATAAACAAGCTCTGTTGCACTGCAGTATTTACAGTGTTAATAGTCCTGAGCTTCAGTATGAACATGAAGTGAAAAAATGACTCGTGCGTGGTGATTAGTTATAAATATTATGTCACTCTCGTAACGTGACTGAGTGCAGTGGGTAGAGAAGGGTGGATGAAATATCAGGATGAAATAAAGATGAAATGAAAAGGTGTATACCGCTTTAAGAGACAGTCAGTCAGATGTTTTCTCCGCCCCGCGCGCGCAGCAGCAGGCCGTCACATCACAACGCTTTTTTCCCCTCTTTCCGGCAAGTCCTGCCTCCTGCACTGGGATTGTCCAATCGACGTGATGGGGGAGACTGTTAGCCAATGGTAGCTCAGGGTTGGCGGTACTACCAACCAATCATAGTGCACGGAAGCGGGAATTGCCGGAATACAGGTGTGGGCAGAAAAAATACCGCCGCACATCAGCACCGTGGACAGGGCAGGGCAGCCGGTTTTAGAGAGCGCCGGTCCTTTTGATTTCCTAAACAACACAGATCGGCTCGGCAGCAAACGTGTCCTTATGTAAGTACTGACGCTTTAATTTCTAGACTGAACTGAGATCAGCATGATGCTGATTTCGATAGATGCACCGAAAAACGAATCTGGCAATCCGTGTAGCTTGTTTATTTTTAATGTTTTATGGCATAAACATTAACCATATGCTTTGAATGGCCTTTTAAAATCAAAACTGTACATCTCTTCTTGTTTGTTCACGTATATGTATCTTAAGTGTGATTTAATTAATTAACATAGCAAACTGTTTCTGCACTGCTTTATGTACGATATGTGATTCAGAGAAATGTTTCTTCCATGCATGGGTTATTATTGTGTGGTTATTTATACTCCATTGGAGTGGTAAGAGTGACGGCTATGTTGGTTTGGGAAGCAGCCGCACTGCATAACTATCTTGCACACTTGGTTTGAGTCAGACTACACGATATTTCGATATTTCACGATGGTCACCATGTCAGGTTAGGCAATTATAGAGCCATTAATTCTTGCCATGTGTTGGTGGGGAGAATGGCAACATTACAAGTTTGAACCCGACCAGTCCTCGTTCACCTGCTTGCATGTCGTCGGGTGGAGGGTCAAGAAATCGTCACTCATGGCTACAGAAGGAACGTCGAGGAACAGGTGGTAGGAGTTGTTAAGCTGGATGAGAAGATACAAAGAAGCTAGACTTTTTGTCAGGATGTCGTGGTGCATCAAAGACCCCACATCGCTGGTCTTTGATTATTTCACACTATTTCAAAGCCCGTTTGTCTCTTCCGTCATACATATTTGGGCCAGATGCTGGAATATTTGTCAACCACGAAAAATGATATCAAAATTGGACTGGATGTGTGTAGTACGATCCCGGCATAAAGCAGGCTCGTGAGTGTGCTGTCCGTAATTTCTGTTCATCAGAAAATGTCACGATTGCATTGACGGTCATAGTACAGTTGATGTGCGGGGTGAGACATTTGGCAAAAAAATCATCATGATGCTTATGTACGCTTGCTGACAGAGTGCCTGTTTAATAAGACTTCACTGACTGCAAAACTGTATTTTGTAGCACATTCCTGTCTTGGCATGTCTGCATTGTCACTGTAATAATGTCTGCAAAAAATAGTTTCAGATGTAGAATGGAAAACAAAACCTTTAGTACAGAATTATGTAAAATCAGGCTTTATGCTTTTTGTTATTCTAACGGTAGCTTTGTTTCCAACAGATTCGGAGAGCCTGGTCAATGGGAACCACCAGTCAGGAGGACCGGATTCTCACCTGTCACGACACGAGAGGGTGCGCCCTGAACACCGGGCTATTGTCAGTTCCATTGAAAAGGACCTTCAGGACATTATGGACTCTTTAGTCATGGATGATTCCCTGCCCTCGTCCTCCTCCTGTGAGCCCAACAAGCCATCCGGTCCCCCTGCTGCTCAGTCTCCGCTGTCCCCCATGTTAAATGGAGGTGGCCGCTATCTTCTCTCACCCCTCACGAGCCCTGGTGCTATGTCAGTGGGCTCCAGTTATGAAAATACCTCTCCGCCCTTTTCCCCTCTATCCTCACCGTCAGCTGCAAGTAGTGGGAGCTTCAACAGCCCCTCACCAAGTGGTTGCCAGGACCAGATTCCTTCTCTTCCTCCAGTACCGGTCAGGTCCTCCAGTTACAATTACACGAGTCAGCCACCCATACCTCAGCCTCGGACTATGCTTCCTAATTCGAAGGTGCCTGAGAGTCCTCGGCTCCAGAGAAAGGCTCTGCTAGAAGCTCCACCAAGCCCTAAACCAGCCCGCAGGGGGCTGAGTCAGGATAGCCCAGTGGGGAAGTCTCCAGACAGCTCCCGACTGCCCCCTATGTTGCTTTCAGTCTCCGTGTCTTCACTATCCAGTGATGTGCCATCTATCAGGCTAGCAGTACCAGCTAGCCCCAAACTGACTCCCAAACTCACCACCATGTCATCTTTGTCCCCTCCTTGTAGTCCCAGGGTGAAAATGACTAGCTGCCTACAGGATCGTCCATCCAGTCCTTTTCATGATCTGTCACAGGCAGATCGCTCACTTACTTCAAGCCCCTCCCAGCTTCTCTCTCCTCCTCCTCGGGCATTCCAGCCCCCGTTGGACCCAATTGTACACATAATCCATGGAGGGCAGCCACAGCCCCATTCACTTCAACCTCCGGAGAGTCCTCGTCTGGCCTGCAGGAACCTGGAGACTGGTTGTGGCAGCAACATGAGGGATCTACCCCCTCTCAGCCCCTCCCTGGCACGGAGAGGAGTACCGGTACTGCCAGGGGCGCTTCCAGGAACCCTCCCAACCTGGTCCTTGGAGAGCCCAACTGCCAAGATCGTTCCAGAGAGTCCCAGACACAGACGCAAAGCTTCCTCCCCTTCTCAGGAGCTATACAGTCCCCGACTGGTGCGTGCCCGCAGTCCCTCGCCCACCTCTGGGCTGACAGATAGTCGTGGACGCAAAGGGAGCTTTGGGAACACACTCTCTCCTGCCTTCAGCCTGGGCTCCCTAACTGGGTCCTCACCCTTAGCTAGTCCCAGGAGCCAAAGGAAGATGTCAGCAGGGCACAGGGACTTGCGGATTGGCCACCCAGGCATGAGAGAGCGTAAGAACAGCATCACAGAGATCAGTGACAACGAAGACGAGTTACTGGAATACCACCGGCGCCAGCGTGAGGAGCGTCTCAGGGAGCAGGAGATGGAAAGGCTGGTAAGTGACCTGATAGTGTGATATGGAAAATATTCAGCCACAGGACATTCAAATGCACCATCATGCTATTAAAACACTGCAGGTTGCACTTGACTTGCCTCACTGTGACACATTTATTAATGAGCTTCCTTTAACATTATGAATGCATCTTCTTGGTGCTTCTGTGTAATGCAGAGAAATGGCCAAGATATGAGCATTTATTTGTGTAATGCTGTAGTTGACCTGTATTTTTGTGAACATTTGATACCACTTTTTAGGTATTGTTGAGGAAAGCGTGCAGTTTCTGAATATATCCTGATGATTGATGAGCTTTAATTTCTGTAATTTGTAGCCATGAGGGTCTTTGAGTCTGATTTGAAACCTTGAGTGAAGCCATAGTTACTCAAGATAGCAACCATTCTAAGCTGACGGACTGAAAGTGATTGTGGTGCTGTCTTGCCGTGGCAGAAGGCTCTGAGTCACCATGGCAACGTTATTGTTTGTTGTCCGTCTTATAGCGACGTGAGCAGGAGAGAGACAGACATCTTGGACTGGTTGTTTGTCTGGAATGACGCTAGGGAGTCAGCTGTCTTACATGCAAACGTATGTAACTTCCGAAGGCTGCCTTTTTTTCTGGTCCCTGTTTTTTCACTGTTTATTAGGAAAAGAAAATGAGGTGATCTAATCCTGAGAGGATCATGTCACCCAAGCTCAGCTCTTCAGTGCTGTTTAAAGCGCTACACTATTTTTACATACCTTATATATACATACACATATACATACATATACACATGTACATATGGCGTTTTGACATCTATGATGCGAAGGCCCTCAAGGCAAAATCAATAAAGGATTAGTTAAGGATAAAGTAAAGCCTAGCTGAGGCTATAAAAGGATAATTTAACCTTTGCTTTGCCATTTGAGCAGTCTGAGCATATTTGTTTAAGTGTAAATAGCAAAGACAATTTCACTAGCTTTGCTCAAGAGATAAGCGAGAGTTTTAAAACATGTTTTACTCGTTAAGCAATGAATTCAGAATGATCATGTGATTATAAATTATCAATTCGTATTGAAAATGAATGCAAGCTTAGTTAATGTGTGGCACAACTTGGATGGTGCTAATCGGAGTGTTTTGAAAAGGTCTGGTTGTGTACATGATGAAAATAGTTTTAACACACTATTGTGGCATTTATCAGCCCAATATTCCTACCAATCTAAACATACCTTAGCGCAGTGTGCAGCTGAAGCGAGCCAGACGCTGGGCGTAAACACACAGCACGACGGAGCCAGCTGAGGTCAGAGGTAAGCAGCAGTGAGGCTTCCATGCCTTTCCAGCATAACTGACACCAGAGTGTGAGGGAGTTATATTTACCTCATAAAGCCCCCTGTGCACTCTGCTGCTCAGTAAATGGATTCAGTATGCATGTTGAACATTTTCAATCAACCATATAATATAAAAAATTACCGAAAATTAGTCCTTACACATTCCAGAACAATTTAAATCTCAGCTTTTACAGCAGGCATCCAGATACACACCTCTTGTTGGAGGGTCGTCGTGTCATGTGCCAGAGCAGCCGAGTGTGGCATTAACATCACATTCCTGATCTGAATATCTGTCTTTTTAAGTCCAGCTGAGTTAGGAATAGAAAGACTCTTGCATGATGCAGTGTGTTAACTTGCAGAGGCTCCAGAGGCACACTTGGTTACTGGAGAGACAGCCTTGGCACGCACACGCACACGCGCGCACACACTTGGCATATGTCACCAGTCTGTCAGTCGCTTAGTGCTGTAAAGATGCCAAGGCTGGCCAGAGATGACCTCATCCATTTTTAAAGCAAAAGCTCCTGTGATGACATCATGTTCCCATTATACCTTAAGACGGAATACATTTTTAAAAGTCTGAAAGATGAACCGCTGCCATTGAGATTTATTATATAATGAGGGTGATTTAAAGAAATACATGGACTGTGTTTTAATGCAACTCATTGGCTTACATGGATTACTGCACCAAATATAGCTGCGTTTGTGTGTTTTGATTAGGAAGATGCGAGCATGTGCGAGAGAGAGAATGAGTCAAAAACAGAGAAAGAATGGTGCAGTTTGTCTTTTTACGGTTCTGTTTTAAAAGACCGTTCAAGTAATCTTCTGAATTATAACCCGTGGTTTAGAGGATATGTGGCTGTTTGTTATTGAAATCATCATAAAGACTGAGGAGTTTAGTGGTTGGGGAAATAGAGACTTATCGGAATTGCGTGCAACCTCAGTCTCTTCTAATACGGATTCGGTATGAACTTTCTCAGATCATGTGATCAAGCCAGTGACTGTGGCAAAGATCAGAAGGTTTATGCATTTACTCTAGCACTAAAGCTGCCTTTGTCTAAAGACCTATTCAGAATATCCGTACACATTCACGTCTGCATTATGTTTGCTTTTAGGTGGATTGCTTGCATATGCTGGAAAAGTAGTAGTGGTTATAAAAATTAGAAGCTGGTTAAAAACAGTGCAGATGCATTCAGACAGTTTGAGCAGGAGCAGATTAGCAGAAGTCTTTTGGTTTTTGACGCTGCGACACCTGAATTTCGGTTTCATTGTGTTGAATCTGTACTATTCTGGCTCCTATCATGGCTGCGTCTTGGCTACATACTAGAGGACAATTCTGCCATGTAAAACAAATGCAGCTTTTGTATTGGGAATGCTGTGGGAATTTCATGACACTCTGAAGTTCAAAAGTCTAATTAAGTCAGAGTAACTGGGCTTGTCCTGTCATCTTGACATTGAGCCAAGATTCACTGGTTGTACTGATTGATATGAAGTCCCTTGGTATTTTGTCCTCCGTGTCGTTCACACCCAAGGCTTTTTAAAGCTTATTACGTTTGTGGAGTGTCCAGTCACCTTCATTTACTAGACATTTCGGAATGACCTGGATGACTGACGGCAATCTTTAGAGATGACTCCGTTCCGCTCAGCTCGCTGGTGCGTTTTTGGCTGTTTCACGTTCTGCTTATGCCTTATTTGGCCTGCTATAACTGAATGTCATATCAGCATGTTGAGCCAAGACTAATGGAGTGAATTTATGGAGTAACAACAGGAACTGAGTGAATGAGCTGGCTAGAGTTGGATGTCTCATTGGACTGCGTATATGGCAGCCAGAGCGAAGCAGACGTCTGCAAGTTACACGGCCGAGTTGCAAGTCCAAACACACCGACATTTCTCTGGAAGGATTTCTGTTTCTGTTTATCGTGGCTCTAGACACTGTTGGATGAAATGTTTCAAAATGGCGACTAAGCAGAAACATGCCTTTGCTTGATGTCTGGGACATTGTAAATACACTTCATATGATCTAGCTTGAACTATTGGTGCAAACCTGCACAACACTGATTTTTAACTTCCTCATTAGAGCTTGAGCGAGTCTCACGGTGAGAGAGAAATTCCAAAGACGGTGACACAGGAGAAGGGAGTCCGTGTGGGAGGCGGGCGCGTTCTGAGGATCATCGCAGACAGGCCGAGGCCTTTGGAATGTAGGCGTCGGGGTCAGGTGGCACAGACCGTTGTCCTGCGCTCTGATTGGTCTGTACATGCTGGAGTTGCCCGAGTGGAAATGAGAGCAGGAGCATCTCTGAAGAAAACCATCAATCATGTCAGACTGCAGCTTTGTCCACGAAAAAAAAGATGCTCGTTTTTTTGGGGGGTTTTTTTTTTTTGGCCGTAGATTTTACTCCGACGTGTTCTGTTGCGTTAATTGCCGAAGACCGCAGAAGAGCTTACGCTCATTTACTAGTTTATTTTGCCTGAGGCATTCTCTCAGATGATCCAGTATTAATCCTCTCTCGTTTCTGCTTTAAAAGGATATAAAAGGTGGCGATTGAAAATTCTCTTGCGAAACCAGGATTTAGAGTAGTTGATAAGTGAGTAATTGTGAGCCTTTTTGTCGGGAAGTACTTAAACACATTACAAAAAACAAGCAGTCGATTTCTGTATCATTAAAGGAAACAGTCTGGTGCGTGCGCCGAATTATTTTGCCGCGCTATCAGCAGAAGTTTAATGATTGAAGAGTTTAGATAGCCAAAAACTAGGCTGCTGATTAAAGGTCCACTATGTAGGCTTCAACCTTCCTTACCCTTCCCTTCCAAGTGTGTATTAGAACGTACGGTGGCCATCAGGTGCACATGGCGTACTTCCGGGCACGTGCATTCACTCTCGCTTGCTTTTTCATTGCTAAATAACGAGCACGATCCTCCATTTTTCAAAATTAGGTTCTGAAACTTGTTACCAGCACCAGTAAACACTGATTCCTCTTCTTTCTTCCAATTTGCCTTCCTTCCGGATTTCATTTGGGAAAAACGCGAAGCTGTCCTCTAGAGGTTTGTCTTTTCCAGGCTACTGTAGCGTTGCTACATGGTGGCACTGTAGAGGTGGACCCGCATCTTATGTAGATATAAAATGTACAAAAACACAACGATTTTGTTGTTACAGGTAAATATACACTACTGAAAAGACACTTATGAATATAATATTCTGTTTTAATTACCTTAATCCTATATAGTGGACCTTTTTTTAAATAAATCCCATGCAGTATCATTTTATCATACATTTCAGATTGAATTATAGGGATTTAGAAAGCTAGGATTAAGTTCGAAATCTTCCTTTTCACTCGGGAGATATGGGATTAAATAATGTAGAATCTACTTAAACCACTATGTATCCAGTGCTTAAAGGTGTTATTGAGGTTGAAATATTAAAAATGCTGGTCATTTGTGGTGGGAATGTGGCTTTTTTTTTTTTTTTTTTTTCCTTGTTTGTTCTCACCCATTCCTCCCATGAAGCTAACTTCTACATCTTTTGGAACTGCTCCTCGTGATATGGCCTTCACAGCAGACGGCTTTATGTACGAAAATAAGATGCTAGCATTCTGCTGATACGTTTTGCAATTTGCTAGCGTTTTATAGGCAAAATCACCTTCCATGTTGGAAGAATAATTCTTTCTTTTGTTTTTGTTTTTTTTCCCTTGTCAACCAAAAAGAACATCAGCTTGCGAATTTCGCATAGTAATTTACTAACTGATTAGTTTATTGCGTAAGAAGTGTGTGACTCTGCTGTGTCCAGTGTGTGGCAAAACACTCATGGAGTGATCATTAAGGTACAGCTGATATATTTAGGCTCGTACTCGGCACTATTTACAATTTGACAACAACGTGAACTACAAGAACGGAGTGACTTTTTACCCTCACTGCTCTGATTCAGGGCTTACGTAGCTGACTGAGTTTTGGAGTGTGTTCTGTGTGGGGAGGAGGAGGAAGGGGAAGGTTTTTTTTTTTTTTTTTTTTTGTTTTTTTTTTTTTCAATCTGTCCCAACATGTGAGTTTTTTTTTTTTTTTTTTTTTAAAGAGCATGTAGGATGTAAAAGACCCCACCTCCATGACCGAATCTCTCCACAGTGTGAGAACTAGTACCACTTTAAAGCAAGCACAATGAGGGTAAGTGGGACGTTGTGCCTTTTGGGATTTGTGGGATTTTGTGTCTTTCTGTAATGTTGAGTAAAGAGAAAAAAAATTATATTTTGAAGGCAGTGTCAGTGTTTTTAAAAAAAAAAAAAAGAAAAAGAATAACATTTGTTTGACATAATAATCTGCAGCTGTACAAGAACTTTCTGCCTGATCTCACAGATGCCTTCGTTTCGATTCGGGTAATTCTCACGGGTAATTAACTTGCCTCATTATGAGAGAATGTGGGATAAAAAAGGCAAAGGTGGAAGCAGTGCACTCCTTTAACAGTGCTCAGGTTGCCCCAAAACCCCAATTATCTCCCCGAGCCGAAGCCACAGCATCAGAGACTCGGCAGGCCGGGGTGGAGATGAAATGTGTGCCGCAGCCTGCATGGGGATTTAGAAAGGCTTTACAACCTGAGCTTTCTTCAGCTCTTATAGCCTGAAGGAACATGCTACCTGCGTTCGGCGGGAAACTTATAAAACTTTACTGACAGTTTGCCTAGGAGGAGGAAGCCGCATTTTCTAGGACTGAACTGAAATGTTGGGGCGGTGTTTGAGTGCATGATCATTCTGGTCTCTCAGAATGTTTCTCTCTTTGGCCAGAAGCTGCTGAATGTTGTTCTGCTTATGCAGGGGCAGATGTGTTTAGTCCAGAAACTTGCCAGTCGATTTTATAACCCCCATCATTTAGTCGGAAACAAAGTCATACATTCCAAAGGCTTCGAAGACCGAGGGATTACAGGATCCGACGGTTTGGTGTTCAGACATGTAATTTTCTCAGAAAGACATCTGTGTCCGATTCGAGGGAAGACGTGTCCCTTTGATGCGGTAAAAAAATTTAACCACTTATTCCTCCGCGTGAAAACATCAGATTCGTTACATGGCATTGCAGACTAAACAGGAAGCGATCTTAGTTTGAAAATGATCTCGTGATTAAAAATGGATGCTTTATGTATGTTTTAACTGTTCTGATCTGTTTCACTGGCTGATCCTTGCAGCTTGTGAAGGGTCGGGGGTGTCTGAGAGGGGCTGAGAGCTCTGTAGCTGCAGGTCTTGAGGGCTGCAGATTACAGGTTAGACTAATGAAGGGTTGGGAGAAGCTTCATCACACAAGATCACAGTGCAGCGCGAGCTCAACCAGGCCTTGTGGTGCATTATAATATTATACAGAGAATGAACCGAGATCCTTCGCTTCCAACACCAAATATTTATCGTCTTTTCATCCTCATTTTTACCTTTGTTCATTAACTGAGCATGGTGTGGTGATTATTACACATGCGCCATGTTTTAGAGGGAAACGTATGAAAAGAATATTTTTTCCTTTTTTATAATCAGGATGGGGCGGTGCAGTGGTTAGCACTGTCGCCTCACAGCAAGAAGGTCCTGGGTTCGATCCAGGGTGCCTTTCTGTGTGGAGATTGCATGTTCTCCGCATGCGTGGGTTTCCTCCGGGTGCTCCGGTTTCCTCCCACAGTCCAAAGATATGCAGATTAGGTCAACTGGCTACTCTAA
>JAQQZR010000003.1:13914648-13927187 GCA_030068235.1 Notoglanidium macrostoma | reverse complement strand
GTGTGTGTGAGAGAGAGCGCGCGTGTGTGTGAGAGAGAGCGCGCGTGTGTGTGAGAGAGAGCGCGCGTGTGTGTGAGTGTGTGAGGGAGAGCGCGTGCGTGAGAGCGCGTGCGTGAGAGCGCGTGCGTGAGAGCGCGTGCGTGAGAGCGCGTGCGTGAGAGCGCGTGCGTGTGTGAGGGCGCGTGCGTGTGTGAGAGCGCGTGTGTGAGAGCGCGTGTGTGAGAGCGCGCGTGTGAGAGAGTGTGCGTGTGTGTGTGAGAGAGCGCGTGTGTGGTATGTTTAAGCTGTTAGGTGGTGGGAATTTTGGATGCTTTGACTTTATGACTGAGAGCATTACAAAAGGTCACATGCTCTATTCTCAAGCAAAATGTTGTGTGTTCCATCTTGGTTTAACCTTTTCTACATTGCATAAATAGAAGCTGACATGTTACATTATTAAAAAGAACATGAACAGAACATTAAAACATACCTTAATTAAAATGGGGAAAAACAGAAAAATCAAGCTTCTCAAGTGGTGCAACAGAGAGCGTTAATCCCAACGTCTGGATGCGAGTTTGAATCCCGATGATGGACGACATCGCAGTCTCTCTGTCCATCACAGGAGCGCTAGCCAGTTGTGAGTGTCTGTAAGCTTGTGTATGTAGAAGAGGGCAGCTAGCGCGTTCTATCTAGTTCAGGAATAAATGCTATTTACTGTACGTGTTATCCTTCAGCGTCCTCGGCTGGTAGCTGGTGTATGATGGGGAGAGGTGGCTGGTGGCTGGGAAAAAACCCACTTAAATACATACATAAATATTAAGTTGTATAAAAATGTACAGGACAGTGCAAAAGTCTTGACACCCTACTTTTTTCAGTAAAGTGAAGATGACTTCAAAAATGCTGGAATTTTATTTTTCAACTTAAAAGAAAACTACTTCAACATGCAGTGAACAAACTCCAAAATATTTGGTGTGACAACCCTTTGCATTTTCCCTCTTAAATAGTAGTCTCGGGTACAGTGTGTGCAGTTTTATAAGGAGCGTTTTGAAGAATCTGTCATGGCTCTTCTGGAGACTTTGACTGTCACACTTGCTTCTTTTTGGCAGTAAAACCCAGGAGCCTTCATTATGGCGCTTTTTTTTTTTTCGGTGTCTGAAAATTGGTCTCTTATGTAATATGTTGCTTTCTTTACTGACATACAAATGTTTTTCAAATAATTTTTTGGAAAAGTGATGTTCGGAAATCTAAAATGTTTTCGTACTGACTCAATGATGCCGAATTCATAAAATAAATATCTGTAACAACGTTTGTACTATAATTGGTGGCGCAGGACTTTTGCGCAGTTCTGGATTTTTTAAACAAGCAAACAAATAAATGTCTTGAGATATCTTCATAGTTATTTAGTTGACTAATAACAGAAGATTCACCCGGCCAGCCTTTTGGTTTCCTTTATAGGGAGGAAATTTTATGCCACTGTGAATATAATAAGATTTTAATTTTGTTCTTGCATGATCTGGAGCTCCTTTGATATCTGATATGTCCAAAAAGGATTTATCCTAGCAAGCAGTCTAATTCAATTCTGGATTAAATTATAAGTCACTTGGAAAATGTTGCTATTATGCGGTGGCTAATAAAATTTCTCAGCTCTATTTGGCATTACATTCACAGTCAAAACAGACCGAACATGTTCTAACGTGGCCTGGATGTTTCACTGATCAGCAAACGCATGAAGGTGATGCATGTTTTTCCAGGTATGTCAGTGTGAGCTACAATTATTTAAAGACTTACTGTAGTTTTCCAATATATTAATGACACTGCTTTTCTTTCTGGGTTGAAAGAAAGAAACCGCTAACCATGGAATGGCAGACGGCTTAGAAAGCAATAAAAGCTCCTCTGCACACTGTTACCAAGATATTCAGTCAAATGCTGGAGCCTGTTCTGCCCTATGGAAGGCCTTTGTTGCACTCTCACGTAATCCTGCTGAACATCCTGCTATATCCCATACGAACGCCACATTTTGAGTTAACTGAGTAAATTTGGATGCTGTAATAAGTGTAGAAAGTCCCATCTCTGTTCATCGGCCAAACCCGGTCTATTGTGTCCTCTAACCTCAGACGCTTGTGCATGGCGTGGATTTGAGCAGTGTGTTTTCTCTCTCTCTTTCCCCCTCCCCTCTCTTTCTCTCTCTTTCTCTTTCTCTCTGCCCGCCATGGATGGTGTGTGTTCTCTTTCTAGGAGAGGGAGAACGTCGACAGCCAGCGGGAAGCCCTGGAGAGGCTTCAGGACGGCTACAATGAGCTGAAGAGCCAGCTGCATAACTGCCCTGAGTCTCTAAGGGAGCAGTTGCAGGAGCAACTCAAAAGGGTCAGTCTCGTCCTGCTGGTCTCGTACCAGGACCATCAGAAACGCCGAGCAACTGAAACGCACCACTTCCGATTATAGCATCTCTGAAGCGACACACAAAAACCACATCACCCACTTTGGTCCAGCAGGTGGTAGATGTTGGTATGCATGACGCTTATGCAGAAAGACGATATTAAGCTTGTATTCAAATTCTGAATAATGAAAGCAAAACACCATGCCACTATAAGGAATAGTTTTACAAAACGCACACCTCACGCAGGTCATTATAGACTTGCATTGATTTTTTTTTAGCCTTTTTTTCGGGGGACACACACACACACACTATTCCTTTACTGTCTGCTGGCTTTCTTTCATTTACCTCATTTTGCCTACATGGGTAAATGTACAGCGAGAAGGTGTGTCGAAGTGAATTTTGGCTAAGAAAATCAGCTCTGTTCTTTATAGCTGTGCATGTCTGTTTGGTTCCGCTGTTCCTGTGCGCATCCATGTTTTATCCCATGCCACCCTTTAACCCCTAACATTCTACTAATGTATTAACGTAGAGATTAATAGTGATGATCATCACTGTGCGTTTTCTGCCTTCAACACGCTCTCATTAGTCTGGGGATTATGAGCAAAAGGAATGATCATTTTGTCTTCACTGTGCTTCAGTATTTCACAAGGCTCAGTAGGCACTACAGTCATACTTTTGCGCTAGTTCTTTCTTTTGGATGTTCGTAGTTGACCAGGCTCTGTTGGAGATGGACTCTCACTGCTAGACGGTTTTACCAAAGAACAGCCCTGCAGGCTGCTCCGAGAAATCAACACTGACACAAACTCTCTGCCCTCAGGCTTGCCCATGTCAAAAGGAGTTTGATTTATAGTACAGAGAGGGTTAACTAATGATCCTCTGTGAACGCATGAGTCAGGTATACTCTAGGTCAAGTGAAGACAAGATCAGCGTCAGAGTTTCAGCAAAAATCATTTCAACATGGATGTTCTTAGTCTAACGGAATTTATTCATAAAGGCATTTTATAGCACAATGAGTATACAGTAAGGTCATAATACGTAAGAAAGCATTTCGTATAAGATTTCGACTGTAAAGCTAAAGCCTGGCAGTGTGTCATGCTTTGTCCGTGCTCCTAAGCTGCAGTACCGTGTTCTCCTGCGCTTGTCCACTGAGGAGCATGACTAGACTGGCCTGCCTGATGCTGCTCTCTGACTCTGTGGTTGATGTGTGTGTGTGTGTGTGTGTGTGTGTGTGTGTGTGTGTGTGTGTGTGTGTGTGCACACTATAGGAAGCTGAGACCCTGGAGGCTGAGACTAAGCAGTTTGAGGACCTGGAATTCCAGCAGCTGGAGAAGGAGAGCAGTCTGGAGGAGGAGCGTGAGACTATTTCCCAGCAGCTCCTACAGGAGAAGGCACAGTATCAAAGCAGTGTGGCTAAGAGAAAGGTACGCACCGCTTCTATTTTTATTTCACTACATCGATCCTGCCCGTAATTCAGCGTCATGCTCTCTCATTGCTGAAGATAATGTCTTGTAACCTTATCTTGAATATAGACAAATTCATTTAGTATTCCCCGTTATTAGATTGTGTTTTTTTCTTTCTTTCCTTCTTTTTTTTTTTTTAAACAAATGTAAGATTATTGTGACTGTGTCTTATTCTGCTGGCAAATAATTTTGCTTATTTCTAGAAACTACCTGCCAGTAGAATAACAGTATTTTAAGCATCAAATTTGTAAATATGTCTAGGGATAGGTTGGAACAAAAGAATCTCACAATGAGAAATATTAAATACCTTCTGTCCTTTATTAACGATATCTTTACTTGCAAATGTATAATATTTTGCAAAGTAGGCTGCATTTCTGATTGATTTAACGCTGAACTATAGCTGTATTAAAGACTATAATTGTACAGACTAAAAAAGACTATGAATGTAAAGAACAAAAAACTTACAGCGCACAAATCTATTGTGTGGTGGTCTGTGAAACTTGTCGGATATCACTGTGGCCTAGACTGTTTGGGTTTTTCTGCCTATGATGTATTTACAGTGGATGTGTCATGTTGTATCACATCAGGTAAGGATCAAGGTCAAAAACCTTGTTAGCTGGGTGTGATGTCCTGACACAGTGAGATAGCGACATGCCAGAGAAACAGACACGGGCGTAATGAGTTCATTGTGTAATCAGATACGGATGTCGAAATGCCTGTGTCGGCATCTTTAAAAGCAGTTTCTCCCCTTTTTAGTTTTAGGGTTAACCAGGCTTGAACATGTTCCTCTTTAGCATTCATCTCAACTTCAAGTAAACTCAAAGCATTTCAAAGTTCAGGGTATTGTCTAGTTTTCAGAACTATATACAAGTAGAAAATGTGAATATTTCACCATGTGCCTAACAATTACTAGCAGCTCTTTAAGATAATAGAGAATCACACAGCTTTAGTCAGATTTTATGCACACAGCGCAGACTACAGTCTAATGACTGTAATACAAGTCTTTAAATAATTAAGCTGTTTGGTCACATAAGCACCAACATATTTCATGTCTTAATGAATTATCACTTTTTAATCCTAAAATTAAGTTGCACTAGGATTTGAAGCATTTTGTATCCCGTAACCTGACTGAATTTTGAATCAACATGCAGATAAAGTTGGCATTCATGTGCTTGTTTTGATGTTTCAGGGTTATCTGTGTGTTCATCCGAGATTCCCGTTAGCACGTTATCTCAAGAACGAGTGTAGGATTTGACTGAAATTATCCAGCACATGAACTGATTAGATTTTGGAATTGATCCAAACGGGGACAAGGTCACAGCAAGGTCAAATGTCTGAAATAATTCTTCAATAGCTTTATTCCTGTTTGAAGTACATTTTAAGGGTATTACTGGCATACAAATTGGTAACAAGGAGCAGATTTGTGGAGGAGGTGGAGTATTACAAAAGAGATACCAACTAGTGAACGCTACTCTGTCAGTGAGGACCGTTTGCCAGAGTTTGGAATATACACTACATGGCCAAAAGTATGCGGACACCTGACGATAACACTCATGTATGCATGTTGAACATCCCATTCCAGATTTAGTCCCCTATTGCTGTTTGATTTTGGAGTAGGAATTTGTGTTCCTTCGGCCACAAGAACATTACTGAGGTCAGGCACTGATTTCTGGGGTGTAGTTCACGTTACAATTCATCCCTACAATGTTCAGTGAGGTTGAGGTCATGGCCCTGTGCAGGACACTCGAATCCTTCCGCACCATATCTTCATGGACGTTGCTTATTGTCATGCTGTAACAGGTTCGGCCACCTTAGTTCCGGTGAAAGGAAACCGTAATGCTACAGTATACAAAGACATCCTGTACAATTATGTGCTTCCACTAGGAACCATTTGGGGAAGACACATATGATTGTGATGGCTAGGTGTCCACACACTTTTGACCATATAGTATAGATCCATTTTTGCCTGCCATCTTTGTTAATGGTGATTTTGCTTTTGCTTAGGGCAGACACAGACAATCAAATGGTCAAAATTAGACAAGTGAAAACTGTGACACCTTTGTTTTGGCTCTGGATGGGGCAAAAACAATGAACTAAATTGTTTTGGACTAGCACAGGAAACTTCATCTGGTTAGTTATGTGAGCTTGCGCACAAAGAAAAAAGCTGTATTGACTGGTGGTTTAAATGGCTGTGGTAACAGATGGGTGTTAACTCATTTGCATGAAGTACAATGAATGTTGCGCCAAAGTTAAATAGAGATTCAGCATGAAGAATCTCAAGGTTTTCAGCCAGACCGTTAGATAAATGCTTTGTCATTGTTTGCCTGCCATTGTTCAGTCAAAAGGAGCAACTTACACCTGCAGAAATCACACTGTTGTACAATAGCGCTTTCACATGCCAAAACAAATAATGAAATGCGCAAGAAAATTATGACTGCGTGTGTGCACGCGCTCGTGCTAACTTAATTGGTCTGATGTTTTGAAGGAAAAGGTAGCAGCGCTGGAGAAGCAGGCCAATCAGCTGGGACTGCAGGCTGCACAGGAGTGTGAAAAGCTGGCTAAAGACAGGACCGTCACCCTGCAGCTGCTTCAGAAGGTACACAATGTGTGAATGAGTGCTACTGTCATGTTCAGGGCATATTTGAAACCGCAGACTAATTGCTGTATACTGTAGGTCATGCATCATCATGCAGACATAACCGCCCAAACCAAACCACAGCACCTTACACACTTTAATACACACAGCCCCTCATTCATTTCATTCATACATCATCCACTACTTTGCAACATGCACGCACCCACACACATTGTTAACCGTGTTAATTACAGTGCCTTGCCTAGGTATTCACTAAAATAGCCCGTAATATTAAAGTGGGGGGAAACAATATAGTTTATAAAATTATTTACAAATAAAAAATGCTAACGTTGTGATTGCATAAGTATTCACCCCTGTTGCTGTGCAACTCCAAAAACAGTTCTGGTGCAACCGGTTGTCATCAGAAGTCACATAATTAGATAAATGGGGTTCACCTGTGTAGAATTAAAGTGTCACGTGATCTCAATATAAATAGACCTGGAAGGTGCATGAGTTTGTTAGAAGACCTAACTAAACAAACAGCATCATGAAGACAAATGAGCTATCAAAACAGGTTCTAGAAAAGTATCAGTCAAGGTTTGGTTATAAAAAAAAAAAAAAACATATCCAAAATTTGGAGTATCCTCCAGAGCACACTTAAAGCCGTTATTAAAAGATGGAAAGAATGTGGCACAACTACAGCCCTGCCTTGAGAAAGCCGTATATCAAAAGTCAGTGGCCGACATTAGTCAGAGTAGCAACCAAGGAAGCTGCCAAAGCGAACTCTTAAAGAGCTGATGCACAGTTCATATGGTGGAATCTGTTCACAGGATAATCATAGCCTCAAAGCCTGTCACACCCACAAAGCTGGAAGACTGTTGAGCCATATGGAGTTTACCAAATGCATGTTGGAGTCTCGGCAAAGATACGGAAAAAGGTTTTCTGGTCTGATGAACTTTTTGGCTTTGGCACAAAGCTTTGTGTTTTGGTAGAAACTCGGCACTGCTGATCACCCTGAGAACATCATCTCCACAGTGAGGCATGGGGGTGGTAGCATCATATCCCCCTGGCCTCTTAGGTTACTTCTCTGACTAATGTTTTTCCTGGACTATGCAGGAGAAAAGCCTGGGCCTGGGCCAGAGGAAACTCCGTCGTGGGCTACCTTTTAATGATGCATAATGCATTACGTGTATGATATGCAGAGCAAGATATATTGCCGCCTTTTGTGGTACGTTTCGTGGTGCATGTTCCCCACAGTATGGGAAATTTTCACAATAATAAACTAATACAATGAAGAGGGAGAAGGGTCTGTCTTCATCACTGGTTATCAAAAACCATACTCTGCTTTATAGTTTCTGGTGAAATACTGAACTGTATATGATGGTCTGCTCAAAGAGGTTTCTCCGTTCTTACACATGCCTGTTTTTACAGGAGAAGGAGAGGCTGACTTGTCTGGAGAAGAGATACTTTAGCTTAACTGGAGGCAGGACTTTTCCTAGAGGCTCCAGCACTTTAAAAGAGGTAAGGGTATATTAAACCTGTGAAAATAAATGTTTAATGCACAAATTTAGAACAGTGAGAACAAGCCTTCTGAAGCTTAGTTTTTCTTTAATCTTTTTTTTTTCTCCCCATATGGTTTCTAATAACATCTTTTACTTGTTTTACACTGAATGAATTCATAGTTCATTGTATTTCATTTAATGTTGTTAGTTTGCCTGTTTAATCTCGAAAGCTATTTTGATTGTAATAATCGAACACAGTGTGGTTAATGTTAAGTAAAGCTCTCTCAGCCAACATTAACTATTGCTGCAGACACCACTTAGTTGTTACTGTTGGCATCCCATCCAGCATCCTATAAATCAGTGGTTCTTAACCGGTCTGGCATTAGGACCAGGATTGTTTTTCATCATTAAATCATGGCCCACAAGCAGTTTTCTAGTATATTTTTGAAAATCATTAGTGCAATCATAGCCTGTGCCTTCATGCACTAAAGTGCCAAACTGCAACAAGGGATACGCATATGGGATTAAATCATAATAATCAAGCCTCTGCCTTCTTTATCTTTACTATTTGTGCAATAAGCAAGGATTAAATCACAACAGGCCATCCTGTTATAGGAAAGTAATCAATGGCAGAGTGTTGTGATGTCATTAGTACCCTGAAGTTGATTATTTTACAATAACAGCATGTTCAGAAGTGTTTTATTCCTCTTATATTACAGCAATTTGTCAAACTTTTTTTTTTTAATTAAAGAATGACTCATCATGCTTTTTATTCATTTATAGTCACTAATTTGATGTTAGTTCCTGTTATTATTTTTTAGCAGCTAAAACAGTTGTTCCCTTACCAGCCTCACTTCTCCTGATGAAAAGATATGACATGACGGAAACGTCACCATGTCAACGATTTCACACAGTTTTATAATCAGTTTATGTCGCGTGTCCACCATAGAAATCCATGTATAAATTGTTACTATGGAAACAATAACGAATTCGAAGGAGCACAATAATATAAACCTAACACCCGGAACTGTTGTCAGAAATGCTGTTATTGAAAATTAATCGAGAACTTTTGATAAATCAGAATTGAGCGTTAAGCAAGGCCGTCGTATAATGCAGTCAAATTTCTGTAACGAATGACGGGTCATGTTCAGACGATATGAAATTCCCATCAGTGGGGTTCTGTTAAGCTTTTGTACTGCAGTTCATGTTCTTGTTAAGTGAACTGCTTTGAACTAAAGAGAAAGCTCGGCAGACTTTGCTCCTGAAGCTTAATGTAGAAGACGTCATACTTTTGAATGACCACACAAAACATATTATGGATTGGTTACTTTCTTCTGTCCTTAAAAGTCATATTTAATATGCACTATATGACTAATACAAATGAGTATTCCAAAACCATGGGTATTGATGACATTTACACACCAGGAGGTATGACAAATAAGCAACACGAAAATATGAAATGCTCACCTGTGAATATTTCACATCAAAACTGTTCATACTGGCTAAACATGAAGAAATAATAATAAAGGAAAAAACATAAACTAAAATTATAAACAGTATGTTAAATACAATATTAAAACATATCATGTCAGCCATCAAACACAAAGTAGCAAGTCACATAATGGAGTCAGGCATTTGCGTTAGGCAAAGCTGCTGTGACACTGTTGCCTTGCTGCCAACTCTGCTACATGCAAAACTAAACCACACAATCTGCTCGCTATCCTGACAGCGTAGTGGTTCTGTGATGCTTCTCCACACATTGTCCTTCAGTTCATTGCCTTTGTAATTTTTGTGTCCTTTGTCATATATAATACAAGTGCCTGCAGACTTTTGGCCAATTAGTGTATTTAGTGAAATATTTTGAGGCCGTGATGAGAAAAACTACCACTAGTCTGACAAGATGCTGTGTTTTATTATATTTATTATTTTAATGTTAAGCCTTGTCCTTTCAGTGTAGGCAAAGGGCACGCACAAGTTGTAAGCACAAAATGGCATGCCTTTTTATACGCAACATAAGCGTACCATTTAAATGATCTGCGTACTTATAAAAAGTAAAATGAAGGTTCGCGCCACCCTGTGCTTTTGACACACTGTTGGGGTACAAGCAACCAGCTGAGAACCAGCGCAGTGAATGCTATTCATGTCTGAGTGCAGAAACGGGAAATGCGAGGCTGATGAAGTAGACTCCAGCTGTTGTGTAAACCTCAAAACTTGTGCGTTGTTTTGTTTTGTGAGAGGTTTTTGTGGAGAGTGAGCACTTTGTGTTGAACAAAGCACACAAAACATTTTTATTTATAATGCCTTCAGATTACGCTTTCACAATTCGGACTCACAGCCTGTGCGCGTGTGTGTGTGCTTGTGTGTGTGTGGACACTGTAAAGGATGGTTTATGCACATAATGACTGACCTCTGGTCTTGTGTAAATCCATTGGTGGTTATACAGGGGTACAGCAGGATGGCAGACGTCTATAGGATGTATGTGAGCGATACCCAGCTGACCAACTCTGCTTCGCATGACCCTTCACTTACACTTGACCCAGCTGTAGCTGCCCCCTGCGAGGTATCATAGTGCTCTGACTTTTAATTTCTTTACCTCTCTCGCTTGCTTGCACTTATGCTGTATACTCATAAATTTCTTGCTTTAATACACAACCAATTACTTTGCTTAGACAAAAAAGCATTACACATTAAGCATTCATTACCCCGTATAAAATGGCTTAAACCATTAGCTCATCAGTGATTTTAGGAGGATGTATTTAAATTGCTTTGTTATAAAACTAGATCATTGTAATTAGGAGATTATACAGTATCAGAATTTAATGTTCATCAGTACGATTTGAGTAAATTGTTACTGTTGTGCTTGTTTGTTTTTAACCTTTTGACCTTTCTCGCTCCTTTCCACTTTACTTCCCTCCATCTGCTTTCATCTGCGTGTCCATGCTGGGTTTCAGGACTATGTTACTATGGGCCAATTAAGCCAGATCTATGGGATGCCGAAGGTGGATTCCTCCCCCACCTCTTCTGCCCAGTTGCGTCAGCCCGCCCTCACTGAGCCTGCTTTTTCCTGTCTTCCTTCCCCACATGGCTCCTCTCTTTCCCTCTGTTTTGAGGTGTGTCTCTTTACCTTTGAAAATAATTCCTCTTCAAGCCCCTGCTATCTAGTGTATTAATCTGTCTGACATTAGTACCCTTAAATTCAGTTTAGTTGTGTATTAAATCAAATAACTCTGTGTCTTCTAAAAAAATTCATTGTCTTTAATAAGAAGAGTTCATTCCAGAGCAAAATGCAAACACTGGTGAAATAAAATGGCCAAACTATATTTATTTTCATTAATGACATTACACACTGAAAAGCAAAGCATTAATTTTATTGCAGTAACATTGCTTCATCTCTTCAGGTCTTCTTGTCCCTGCTGGGTATTTTTGGTCACATTAACACTTTTTTATCATGTTTAAGTAGTAATTCTTCATGATTAGGTTCAGCATTTAATGATATGAACAATAAACCTGTGCTTTAGTTTATATGGATGTCGACGTCTTTAGGAAAATGAAACTTTTGAGCAGTTCACCCCTTCTCCAATTGCAAACACACCCGTGCGTATGACTAAGGGCTGTGATTGGACAGTAATTGCATTTCAGTGTAGTACGACTGCAACACGGTGATAAAAATGAAATGCAGTGGAACAGGAAATTGCATTCAAATTCTTCAAATGCAAGCAAAGTTTCTGAGCAAGGTCTTTGTGCATTCAGAAGTATGTTGGAGGAGAACTTGAAGAGAAGCAATTCGAGGCAGAAAGACTTTAGACACCTCAGATAGAAAGAAGAACGTCAATATTAAAAACATCACATCCCGTCCCGCCATGCCAACATGTCGCCTTTTACACAGACGACGATCCCGGCTCTGTTACTACCATCGGTTTTGGCTCGGAGGCAGAACAACACAAACCTCCTATTCTGTATATTCTGTATTCAGACCTTTTATACAGAACCGTGAAGTGGATTAAAGGCGCAACATTCCCGCCTTGAGCAGGCTGTAGGGTTTACAAAGGTGTCAATGGGTATGAAACAAGTATTTTAATTTAATAATAAACTAAATGGACTAATCAGAAAATACACAAATGTACAAGTCACACAAATGCACAAGCTACAGAGTGAAGAGCAGTAAATATATAAAATCTATATGCAAGTGCTTTTTTTTTTTTAATGCAGCAATATTTCTTAGCTGTTTTATTCCTTATAGTACATTGCATTGCAGGGTCAAGTCTGGAATCCACCTGCATTTAGAGCTTTGCTTGCTTTAACCATTTTTGCTAGAATTTAGCCATTTTTTTTAATCAGCATAAAAATAGCAACGTGTCCATCGGTTTAAAACTATTGTTTTGAAGGCCCCTTTGAGGTGCCACTTTGAAACCTCACTTCAGAATGGACTGCACAGGCAGTCTCTGAGGTTTTAGGAAATGATCAAGCTCTCTGTATGCTCAGTCCGGTGGGGGACAGCAAGATGGAGTTCAGTCATGTATTACAATACATCGCTCTTGGTGACTTGTCCTGCTGCCATCTGAAGAGCTCTTTCATCCATCCATCCATCCATTATCTATAGCGCTTTATCCATCTGGGTCGCGGGGAAGCTGGAGCCAATCCCAGCA